>VXBI01014713.1:607799-702163 GCA_013397375.1 Toxostoma redivivum | reverse complement strand
GCTCTGCTCCCTTCCCTGGAGGCCGGGATTACATAACGGCGCCGGAGCGAGCAGCTGCAGGATTACACCATGCGGATTAGGGATTACGTTGATTCAGCAGATTGTCCTGTGCATGTCTGAGAAAGATTACACCAGCAGAGTTAAGAATACCCGTTTGCTGTGGTAAGCCGTGGTTTAAGTAGAACAAATTAACTCAATACAAAATTAAATGAAAAAAAAAAAAAGAAAAAAAAAAAGGAAGTAAAACACCCCAGGGTTAAGAACGTGCTTTAAATGGACAAAATAATAGAGAGACTGAAATTCAGGTTTTGACAATTACCTCCCCTATGCTTTGAAACAGCTGCTGTTAGCAGCAACCAGCTATTAGTGCTGGATGAACCTTTAAAAGTCTAATTCGTTATTAGGAAGACTAGTTACACTTGATTTCTGATGACTGCCACTTAAAGTATCTAAACTCTTACGACATACATTTTTAGTAACTCAAGATTATTTAAGTGGCAATGGTCTATTTTATTATGTCACCATATGCTAAACTGTCTCCTTGTATGTTAGCCTGTAATATGGGTGTTTTGAGTTCTGATTACTGCATCTGAGATTATTGACATTTAAAAGCTGGCTTTATGAGGGACACTACATCTGCCCTTGAGGTATGAATAAAAATTAACCATGCAGAGAAAAACTTCATGTTGCATTCATTTCAGTTGATTTCTTACAAGAGTTAGGGATGAAACTTGGAAGCATAAGTGCCACAGAAGAAATCA
The DNA here is from genome assembly GCA_013397375.1 of Toxostoma redivivum. Classification (NCBI taxonomy): domain Eukaryota; kingdom Metazoa; phylum Chordata; class Aves; order Passeriformes; family Mimidae; genus Toxostoma; species Toxostoma redivivum. Next base: position 701,402 of record VXBI01014713.1, on the reverse strand, counting down.
GTAAGCACGGAATAATAGAATAGTGGTGGGGTTTAATAGTTCCCTTCACATAAGCACACAGAGGCTTGAGACTGGAATATCTATCTCAAAATCCCACATTTGTAGTATGACTACAGTAGTTACATTGGACAGAAGCCTCAACTTGGTAGCTTTGCCAACATCTGTATGAATATCTCATACAATAGAACTGGGGTTTCAGATGGAAATTTGCAGTTGGTTGCAAGCTGCTTAGGAAATTTTGACAATGGAAAGTTTCCCCTGAAATTCACTGTAGTGTCTCAAATTTCAATTTCAACAATGAAAATGTAAACCTTAATTTTTGCTGTAGGGATTTCTAAGATAAGAGGGCTCAGTCATTTGTTGTCATTTCAGAAAACTGCAACAAAAAGAATTTTGAACAACTGTTTTCAAAAAAATTACCCTGTCAAGCAAAGCATTTTAAGATTTGTGAGCTATTTGTCATCTGCCTTAGCTTCCTGTCTTTTGTCAGAATTTCCTGATTTTGTGGTTATCCCATCTTAAAATAGACTTCCAGTGTGTAAATTTGAGTAAAACATTGTTCTTATACAGATTTGTTATAAGATCTCACCTGGAATTCTTCCTTGTAGAGATCCTCATTTGTTTCAGGCAGACTGATGGATTTTTTCTGATGATTTTCTGAGCTCAGATCAGTTATGAGCTTCAGACACTGAAGGTATGAGAAGTTATACCTAGGTGAGAAAAAACAGACTCCTTTTAACAGGACTTCAGGACAGTTCCTGGCTCTTGGAGAAAGTTCGAGGTGTAGACTGACTGCTTGACAGATATCAAGGGCATCTCAGAAGGAAATTTATATTTAATCAGCATACTAAGCAATTTTAAAATTTTTTTCCCTTCATTGTTTTCATGACACAAATATTTGAGCTCAATATTGGGGCAGAATGAGATTTTACCTTTTTTGATTTTTAGAAAGAATACATAATGCAGTCAAATCCCATTCTCAAAGACAGATGTAAAGTGCAACTTAATCTAAATGTACAAACAATGTATATTTGAAATAGCCACGTGACTGAAAGGATCTTCTTTAATTTGGGGGAGAGTTTATACAGAGATTAATTTTAAGAATGTTTGAATAGCAAAGATCCATAAACTAAAACCCAAATCATTATTCAGTGCTTGCTTTTTATCTGCCTGTGCTCATTAAGATTTACCGGTACTGTGGATGCTTAGGCCAGTAGCCAGTAAAAGTACACAAAACCAAGAGGCAATACAGATTCTGATTTAAATAGATGGAGAGTAAAGCACACAGGTTCATTTAAAGACAAATCTAACGAGTTCAAGACTTGTTCCAATATATCTCAGTGTACACAGGTGACCTAACTTTAAGCATTTCAAACGATGCATTTCTATTATTAATATTGGTTTAGATGACAAAGATGAAGGGGTGGAACTGATAATAATATTTTTCAACAAACTGGCACAGAGCAAAACAGGCGATATTTTAAATTTCAGATTAAAATACTCTTAACTGGATATACAAAGTAACCTTTCACAAACTCCCAAGACACATGGAAGATAAACATTTGAGCATTCCTACGACTGGATTTTTAGTTTCTGTGAGCATAGGCTACATCTGCATCTAGAGGAAGACTCAGTTTGGAAAGTGCAAGGAAGGTGCACAGAGGATCTTTGTATTTCTAGTATGAACTCAGTGCACACACAGGCATAAGCCAGTTCGAATTAAGTTCAGCAAGAATTTCTGCTGTAGTACTTCATTTTCTTTAAATATATAATCTTATTCTCTAGTGAGATAGAGAGTCCAGTTAATTCTTTTTAAAACACTGATACATCTTTGAACTTCTGTTCAGAGTGCAACATCTCCAAGAAAAACATCTAAATACATGATTACCTAATGATGTACTTTTCAGTCTTAAAAAAGTCTAAACTGTGAATGGTGTCAGCAAAACCTCTTTAAAAAACCATCTTTAGACCTATATTGTGATACTAACTATCAGAATTTATAAAATAAAGTTATGCTTTCACATTGGTGAGGAAGTATTTTCACTCCCTCTCTTTGCCACTCTCTATTTCCTTGAATACACAGGCAACGAAGTTTGAAAACAAATAATTAGTAGTCCCACAGCCTTCCTCAAGCTGTCTTGCTCTCTGCACTCAGCTTATAAACAATTTGTCATACATGGAACAATTAGTCCTAGTCCCAAGAGCTGATGAGTTGCATAGCACATCCATTTAACACACTGATGCAGCAGAAATCCGTCAGCTTCCCCTAAGGGATTTTCTGCCAGATCATTGGATTTAAGCATCTCCTGAAAAAGTTAAACTTACACCAGGAGCAGCACCAGAGATACTGAGGTACATACTGAAACTAAGATGAAGGAAAGGAGATGAGAGATCTCTTTTCAGCAGTAGCAAAACTCAAGCTATTTTGTCAATTCAAGGATTAATATCCTAATTAAATCTAGTACAGGAGCTAGTCTGAAATTTCGGTTATATATCCTGTTTATATTTTATGACAGCTCTTGGATATTATACAATATTGTGGAGCTTTCTGTGAAAAGGGAAACTAAATAAACAAAGACTATTTACTCCAATAAAACACAAATTTAAATCAGAGTTTTGATGCCAGTGTAAAATATACGTATTTATGTGTATAATATACTATATAATATACTATAAAATATACTATTTATGTGTACTACATTATGTGAATATTTTGAACTCAGCAATAAACTCTAGTACTGGTAACCCTACAAAAATATGCAAGTGATCTTGTGAGCATGAAGGGGTGCTACCCTATTCTGTACCTGGCCCCTGTACATGTTTGTCTTTGTTGTAACCTCACCCACACTGCATTATATGAAAATTTGAAACTTTTTTAACAATACATACAGAATCCAGATCTTGACTGCTAGAAAAATTAATGTCCAGGATGATTTATTTCTTTCAAAACCAGGATTTTATTTCTGAAGTGACTCTGTTCATTTGTTTCTTTGTGCCACATGCTATGTTAATTGTTCTTGGTTCTGTACACAGAGAAGAGTGTAGCTGTGAGCCAGCTCAAGAGGACGCCTTTGGGTGGGGACCTTGCTGTTACAGCCCAGTATCACAGGGAACTGCCATTTCAGATTTTCTTGTATGGACAGGACACTTAAAAAGCTAGAGAAGCCACCTGAGGTCCCATGAAAACCAGAACCATCTACTTATAAAGTAAGTAAAGATGCATTACACCTTTTGAAATGGGCCTCTATAGAAAGTCAGCTTTCTGTTGGTTAAAGCTGCAGTATAGGCAATTATTTCTCATAAAGCTGATAATTTATTTTATTTGATCATTTAATGGGGAAAAATTTCTTTCTTCCAATACAGGACAGTTTGCTTAAATATTTACTTTGCATACACTCTGAAGGAAGAAAGAAAGAGCAAACATGAAAAAATGATCTATTATGTTAGACTTGTTCAGTAACCTCTTTGGTACAGTAAATCTTGACTATATCTAACAAGAAAACAGAATATAGCTAGGGTCCATGGTTATAGAGTTGGCATGTCTACAGAATAAGTTTCTTTTAGCAATGTCAAGAGAACATTCATTTCTGTCCAGGCAGAGGGTTTCTGTTGTAGATTTTAAAAATCATTGTACAGTTCTGATAAATTCACAGCTTGTATTACTAATTTCACCTGACATTCAGACATGAGGAACACTCAAGTGAAACACGTATTTGCTCTGAGAAATGACAAACTGGAAATTTCTTGTTGGTGGAATGGAAGAATTCTACCACCAGGATCTTACCTGACTACTTAGCAGTCTGAGGAATGGTTCAGTTGTGTGCACTGTCTTTCAAGGTGCAAGTGTCAATCTAATTAGCTAGCTAGAATCAATCAGACTGCCTAAATGCATCAGGTATTACAATTCTGAATAAGCATGGCAGTTTTTGAACAATGACTACTTTTTTTAACATGCTTTAGTCTGAATTTAGTTTTACTCTGCCTTCAGGGATTCACTGAACTTGACAGCAGATTTAAATGTTTACCATTAACTGTGAATTAACAGAACTTACACGTAACAGTACATTACTGTCAGAGTGCAACACATGTCTTAGCAGAAACACTGAAAGTTGCATCCCACTAGCTATTTCTTCAGGGGAAAAAAGACACCAGGTTAAAAAATTACATGCTTAATTTACATGTTTGTCTTTAGGTGCTGTTGCCTCTGACCAAGAACAAAAATTGTTGTCGGAATAATATGCGAACAGGTAATTTCTTCCAAGTCTTTACTTGGATACATTCACCTCTATCATCAGAATTCATTAAAATTGCATTGATTTTGATAGCTGCCACAACTGATTGTCACAGCTGTTCTGCAGAGATGCCATCCCTCACTAGAGTTTACCAGCCAGTGGTACAAATTCTGTAGGGAGATGTTTGCTTTGGTCAGTCCTAATATTTCAGTTTGTGATTGATTAGCGTGCAGTCCAAAGTTGCTTACAAGTGAGGAAGCATGAATCAGCCCCCTTTTATCTTCTGTCAACATTTCCCACTCCTCTCTCTTCCTTTTCTGTGTTAGCAGTCTAGTATTTTAGCCTCTGGACGAGGCAAGACAGCTGAGCCAACCTGTGGGTTATCAAGGCTGGCTTGGCTCTTTGGGGTTAAGATGGTGTTGAGTCTGCATTTGTTTGGTTTTTTTTTAATAATCAGGACAGTTACGAAGGTTTAAGTGCAAACACACCAGACAGTTTAGGGACACAGTGCTATACCAACTACTAGGAAGAAATTAACTCTATCCCAGCTGAAACCAGGACACCTGCATCTCCTCAAAAAGAACAATTAAGTGTATTTAGAGGCTGCTATTACCTCAGTCAGTTTTAAGTATTCAGAATAGCATTAGAAAGAACAACCTCATTTTATTCCTCTTCGCTTCTTCCACCAAAATCCAACTTTTTAAAAAAGTAACTTCTGTGTTCTATTTCTCTTTAATCTCTCAGATAGAGGGGGAATGTTATGTACAACATACATTGATAGAGTTCTATTAATTTCCAAGCTAAATCTTTTGTATTTTTTTAATTGCCCATCATCTCTTGACTTGTTAAACTTTTCTGTCTTGATTATGGAGTCTGACTGTAGTATACATTTGACTTTCAAAGCATACAATTTGCATTTTTAGATTAATATAATGTATTGACTTACCTCATGAAAAATCATAACACATTCACCAATGCTAATGTAATTGGGTTTTGGCTTGTATTGAACCCCTTCTGATTCTCCAGTATACTCTTTTACATCATTGACTATACATTTAAAGGGATAAACTGGTGCTTTCACACTTCCCTGTCTACAAAGTTACAGAACTGTAACTTTGAAATTTGCAGCAAGTTACTGCATTTCAATACCACAGGTGTGGAGTACAATAATACCTATTTTTATATTGTAGCAAATTACAATTTGTTAGTAATATTTTTTCCTAGTGTTAAAGCTTCCTGAATTTTCTTTTATTGTCTTTCATAATTCTAACATCTATGTGATACTGTGTTACTCAGGTTTACTAATCAGTAGCAAAGTATTAGTACACCAAACAGAATTAATGAAAAGCACAAGTTGCTGGAAAAAGGGATACCTGATCAAGGTGAACATAGGGGTTTCTTCAAGTTTTTCATTACTGCTAAAATTAAGGTTACCATTTTTTTCTTAGTATTGGAAGAAAAGTCTGTCTCTAGGAAGAAATAGCCTATAGAAAAATTGTCTGTAATTACAATCAAAAAGGTTTCAAAGGCTTCCTAGGCACTTTTTGTTCTCTCTCTCCACCTCTCTCACTTTTCTCTAATAGACCTAAGAGAAAGTGCCTGAGGTATTTTGCCAGAACAGAAATGTCTGGTTAGGCTGCAGAGCTGGTCCTTGATACAAAGATCACACCTTAACAACGTTCATTCTCCCAAATGTTCCAAGGCCTGAATGACTTGAGGCATTCAGCATTTTTCAGTTCTCTGCCCCTCTGCCAGTGTGAGACAGGTCTAGTTCTGCATAAAGATGAAGAAATAGAACCAATAAGGCAGGGTTTTAAGGAGGATAACAAATTCTCATTAATTCTCATGAGAATTTCTTTGAAACCTTTCCATGAGCTGTTCAAAAGGATTTTTCTGCAGGGCCTACCTTCTATCATCTTACCTTTCCATCTGGTAGAATTTCAACAGTTAACTCCCTCAGACACTTAACAGAATTGAGAGCAGGTCAAAGTTGAGAGTTTTGTTTTTCTTACTTGATTCTAAAAATTGTATATTTTGATACACTGTTGATGTGTTCAGTGGCCTCTCTTCATTTAAGGAAGGATGTAGCCTTCCACTGAATTACACTTACAGGAGGTCCACTGTTACACTTGAATAGACTAAAACCAACTAAGTTGTAGTTCTTGTTTAAAAACCTCCTTTTTTTCTCCTGTTCCCATTTTATTCCTATTGCGATTGTACAGTTACCTATACAAAATAATTTAAGAGATCTTTTAATTGTGAACTTGCAGTAAATGAATTGTCAGCAGACAAGCACAGAAAGCTTCAGAGTTAAAATAAATTTCCATTTAACTTCTAACAAGGTAGGACAGAATACACATTTCTGTGCAACAAGGTCAAACATGAACAATCTTTCCAGCCTTTCTTCTCCCCTCTCCCAGCTTCCTAATTTATCTGCACACAGGTAAGAAGGTCCAGTTACCAATTGGATCTGGCACTTTGGTAACAGGAACATGAAACTGAATTCCTCTTGGGCCCTGGGGTATAACTAGCTTCATCTGAAAATAATGTAAGGATTTTACTCACACTCCTACATCACTATGCTGTAGTCTAGATTCACTAGAAAGGGAAGAATGTAGGAAAAAAAGGAGAGTGGAATTGCTAGAGCTGGCCCAGAGCATATAGCAGGTTGCACACTGATTTTGTTGCACAGAGGCAGAAGTAGCTGAGCATTTCTGCCACTCTTAGAAAAGCCTGGCTTACTTTAGATAAGAAGCTGTAGAAGGTCTCTCTAGGGTAGAATGTCTTATGGCCACACTTTTTTTTTTTTTTTTTTCTGCAGGAATAAAGGGGAACCCTGACCCTTTTTCTTGAAGGACATATAAGAAAACTAAAATCTTGAATCCTCTTGACTCTATGTTATGTATAGAACATGTCTTCTGTACATAAATAGTGACACAGCAGAATTCTTGTTTTTAGAACTTCTGGGAGAAATAACAGCAAGAACACCTAAAGTGTGAAGTAACACATGACTATCACCCCTGTGATGTCAGAAGACTGCTCTATTTTTGTTTTGATTGAGATACTGTGGTTTCATAAGATGGAAGAAAGATATAAAAATATTAGATGGTATATATGAAATGAGTTACTGATGCATTAAATGTGTCATAAATATATTCAGTCCAACTTCCAAATTTAGACTGCTTTCAGGAGGAGTGAAGTGGTACAGTTAGATATGCTTTTTAAGCACAAAATGGACAAGTGCTGCTACAAGTGCCAACATTAGTGTCCTGTATTGGGGGTGTTATTAGAATGTCTAATTATGTTTAACACATTAAGAATTCATCTAAGAAGCCTACTGAGTTAGGAAAAAGCCTTTTTGAGAGCTGTGGAAATGATACAGTAGCCAGCAATGCTGTATATAAGTGAGTGCTTGCAGGCTGTGCCCTGGTGTGGCTGCTGAGAAAGCAGGAAAGGTGGGGAAAGCCAGCAGTGCCCCAGTGTGCCACAAGTCAGCTTCACTGCAGCCCAGAGCAGTCTCAGAACGTCCTGGCCCTTACCTGGGACTATTCTGGGTGCATCTGCACCGACTGACTCCATTGCAGGAGCTGGTTAAGCTAAAGATAGCTCATGCCACTGGAACAGGACAAAGCAGAATTCACATAGGTCATCATGTGAATCACTGGACTCTGGGGTCAGTGGTCATGAAAGGCAAAGGAAGTAATGGAGGATTCAAAAGTTCCTCTCACTGCAAGATAAAGTTTAATTTATTCATCTAATTTAGGTGTTTCACGTCTGATATGGTGATTAATTGATGATCTTTTCATATTGTTACATGAAACTGTTCTGCACAGCAGTGCTCTATGTTGCTGGCCTGGAAGGCAAGACCTATACCTTTTTTGCTCATTAGGCTGGTTTCATTTGTGTGGTGGTTTTTTCGTGTTTTCTGGGTTTGAAGTCTCTATATTTTTCTGAGTGTTTATTTTGCTCTTATTTTTAGATCATGAAGAACTCTGTGGCACCAGTTATGGATCTTTTTGTCTAAATGGAGGGATTTGTTATATGATTCCTACTGTATCCAGTCCATTCTGCAGGTCAGTGAAACTAAAGTTTCTGTGTTTACGTATTGGACAGTAGCTGTCTAAAGACTATTTCTACATTTGCCTTCTTTAAGGAATCATGACTAAAATATTATCTAAAAGAAAATACCAATTACCTATTACTTACCTAGCTTACAGAGACATGGCAATATGAGAAAAAGAAATGTGTATGCTTGGTGTATACTTGCCAGGCAGGTAGAACAGTTTTCAATTACATATGCATTCAGGATTGTATCTATATTTAGAGCCACATTTCCTCATTACAGCACAGAAAGAACAAAATACCCTTTACCTCATGTACTGTGGGAAAGGCATTCAGAAAGACAAGGTACAGTTTTTCTTACAAATTAATTATATTGCAAAAATTTTTGTAACATAAAATGGCTTAATGTGGACAAAATGCAGATGCAAAAAGTAATGTAATCTTTTATGGAGGAAAAAAGAATGCAATTCAAGACTTACTATGTTCTTTGAATCTTCTTGAAATAATCAAAGAGCAGCTTTATAGTGACAGCCAAAGACTACTTGATACAGAAACATCGAGGCAGCAAACACAGATACTTCTTACACCACTCCATAACAGAACCATTGTTCCTTTTGAAGCCCATGTAGCAAACTGGAAGAGAAGCACTTCCTGGTTTTGCATGTGGATACGTTTCCTGCATAAATATTGCCCTGTCTTATTCTCTGATTTACCAAGACATAAGATGCTAAATAAAACTGTCATTTTGCAGGGTGCTGCGTTTACTGATTTTGAGTTATCATTCAACAGAATAAATTATGGTTGATGTAATGGGTTTGCTTAACAAAAAAATAGGCATTCAGACAAATATTACAGACACTTAAGGATATTACCTTTTTTCTTCCGTGGCAACTTCTGTTTCTTCTTCTGTCTTGAGCTCTAACTAATGATAACTGGATAAAACAGTTAATAACAGTAGAAGAAAGAAGCATATTTTCCCAGATGTCTAATTAAAATATTACTTTCTTATGTTTGGGACAGTTCAATCTAAATACTTAAGCACATAAACTCATTTAGTTAGACAGTGAGAAAAGAGGCAATTTTATGGTAAATGCTCATTGAAAAATATACACAGCATGTCACTGTCATTGTTCGGTGTCACAATGAATCAGATCCAGAAATGAGATTAAAGCTCTGAAGTGCTGTACGATGATTTATTCTATCTGCTAAACCTTGCACGTTTATGCAGTATAAAATGAATACTACACTAACAAGAAGTAAAACTTTTTTAAATACATGGGTTTTTTTTCTAGAGGAGTCCTGTATTATTGTACATAAATGAAAAATGAATGGTTAAACTAAAGAGCAGTTTCACAATTTCAAAGCCCCCTCTCAACTACTGCTGGGCTGGGTAACAAGGAGATGTATTCAATGCCATAACTACAAACATGAAGTAACAAATACTCAGAAAAATTAATTCTTCAGGAGCACAAACAACTCAGCATAGATAATTTCCACTTTAACAGCTCCAGATCAAATAATCTTCAATTCAGGTAGTATAGGGTTTTATAATCTGCTGAAGCAGAAAAGTAACATCTTCAGAGCATTTTTGTTTTACTCAGGCAATCTTATTGCATTTAAATTATCAACCATTTTTTCTGTATCTAGTGGTTGATTATGAAGTTAGATGGGTTTAAATAGCAGCATTCTATTTAAGCACATCCTCATTCTAAGCATGCTCCTTAATCAGTCAGAGAAGGCTAATTATAGATGAGAAAGGTTTTGTTTACACACAGATATCTTAGTAATCAGCAGTGATGTGAATAGAAACAACAGAAAAATGCATCACTATTCAGCAGAATTCAGAAAATATTTGGTGCTTTGGAACTTCATGACTGGCATCATCACACAGTTGCGCAGTTTCTTTGATGAGGGTTTCTGCCAGATCCCACCCAAAGCTCCCCAGTGTTCTCAAATGATCATCTCCTACTGAAAGAAAACTCAAATCACTTTTAGAATCAAGGGCTGAATGATTGTTAATTAAAAGGAGGAGATAGAGAAAGAACAGACAAGCAAACTGTAAAAATACCTTAAAACACATTTGCCTTGACATGGTACTTAGTTACACAAATGTGTTGTGCTCAGCAGAGTTCCTCCCGATTACCCTATGCAACATCATTGGAAGCAATTTCACCATGTGACTGAGAAAAATGCATCATTCTTTAGAAATATGTGTTTTGTAGCATGCTAAAAATGAAGAGCTGCTGTTTACCTTTGGAATCTCAGTTATTTTTATAATTCAGGAATGGATATCTACAAGGCAGAGATTTAATACCAACAGAACATTAGTTGACCATGTGCAACAGTAGCAGATTTTAAATACAGCTGATGTGTGTTAAAACACGAGGTAGCTCAGCTGCCATCTTCCCTCACTGCTTTCCTGACAATGAGTTAATGTTCTCAGCAGCAAAAGGCACACCTGTCACCATGAACCAGATGAGCCTCAAACCCAGGAACACTCAAATGAAGTAAATAAACAGGCAGCAGGACAGAGAAGGATGGAAAAGCAGCTGCCTCAGGTGTATCATAAAACACAAGGCTGAAAGCTGTTTGTCTCAGCACCTGATGCACAGCTGGCCCATAATCAGTAACTAATGCACTGCAGAATTAAGTGAAGATTTTGGTTTCTGAGGGGAAGCTCTGATACTCCCATTTTTTTTCTTACACTTGGCAGATTTCTAAGAGCATTTTCCTGCATTTCAAGCAAAATACAGATGGTATAAGACAACACACACAGAGCTCTGCTTCAGAGGGTAGTACACACAGAAATGAACAGTGAATGCTCTCATTTTGGGACAGGGATCCTACTCTGGGGATGGCTAAGTACTGCAAGAGACACAGGCAGACCTTGCAAATCTCCTCTCTGAAACTCCTGTGTATCTTTCACAGATATCTCTTCCTTTTTCCCTTCCTTTGCTTCCTTCTAATGGAATGTCTCCTCCACCTGTCCTATGGTAATCCAGTAAATCCTGTGCAAATTCCTTCTCCCACTGTCTGTATAGTCTCTCCTTGCCTGGCTCTCTGCCAGGGGCCCTCCATTCCCTGTTTCAGACATCCTCACAAGTCATGCTTGCTGTGCTCTCAGCCTTCAGAATATGCACCCTGCAAGTTGCCAGGGAAGGGCCTCCCACTCATCTGGGCTTTTCTTCTTTCTCTGCCTTCAAAAATACACTTTAATGTACCTCAGGCTCTTCTGAAAACTAACTGTCCAATTAGTATTTTCCAATTCTGCTTTTGGCTTGAAAGGTAGTAATAAAGGTTAGAATACACACCAAAAGTATAACTAAAAAGAGTCAATAATTAAGATTTATTTTTAATGGGACATAAAATATAAAGCACAACACTATCTCATGTGTTTGGAAACTATTAGCAATCTGAATTAATATAACGGCCAGATATGGAAAACTTGCCATATAAACACATAGCTAAGGGAGGGGAGAATAAGCCATTCTTTCAGGGAAGAATAACCCATTCTTTCTTTCTTCTGTCCAGCAGGAGCATTTCATTTTACTCTCTGTGTATTGAGAGTAACAGTTTTGAAACTTCTCTAAATGCAAAACTTTTTAAAAAGCTGCTTAGGTGTCCTTTTGTCATTGCTTATTCACTTTGGCTCTAAATTCTTTTTCATACTTACTAGATGTTCTTAGATGGGTTGGATTAGATCAACTTTTAAGAGTCTGCTACAGACTGAAGATTGTTGATCTTGAAGTTATCAGCCATGTAATCTGAATTGCATTGACAAGCAGATAATTTCTTGTCTTTTTCTGCTGATAGCTCTGTATTTACATGCAAGTAGTTTTTATACCAAGAAGTACCCACGATTTTCCTGACTAAAGGAAGGCTAAATGAAAACTAAAGTCAACACCCTGATAGTACAATGCAAAGCAGAGAGAATCTGTGTACATATTTGACTCAAATTCTACTTCCTACTTTTACAGTCTGTTAAATACTTCCTTATGATGCCCACCTTACAGTCTGGCAAAGAAAGAAACTTGACCTTCTTACCAATCCCAGTGCCATAGGATCATTTGCACTGTCCAACAAGCAGCATCTGAAAGGAGACAGCAGTAATGCCCGTGTTACTGCAAGGCCATTATGTTTTAGTTACTAATCAGATTGTAAAGGATCAATGTAATTGCAGACCTGCTGGTCTTCTCCTGACATCTTATCCAATGCAGTCTATTTTCTTCCACCTTTCATTGATGCTGATGTGATTAACACCTGTGCTGAAAGGTTCTATGGATTTCTTTCCATATGCTGATGTTTTGTCTGGAGCTCCTTGTAGGACATTTTTGTACAAGAGTTAAGGCTGGCTCATCTCATCTCACAAGAGGTGTGGGTGTTGTACATGTGTGTGCAGCCATCTAGGAGAGCAGAAATCTGGATGCCAGCTGAAAATGGGAGGATTTCCTCACAGAATTTCCTCAAACAATGAAGGCTGCTGTCTTTCAAGTGTGAATTAGAAATTCCATTTTCTAAGAAGGGGAAAGACCTTTTTTCCATTCTAAAAATCAGCTCTGGAATGCTGCATAGTAGGGCTGTTTAAAGGCAGCAGGTTAACAGTGTGCAGGTGATGTGCACCAGCAACACCTGGCCAGTGAACACTAACTCAGTGAGTACAATTCGTCCTTACTACAGCCTGCACCAGGCTCCTCTGGGCTCTGCCCCAACCCATTCGTGTGCAGCTGCACCAGTGCCTGCCGTGTCAGCAACTGCCCTTGACTTGTGCTGTACTTGTAGGCATCCATTATAAATAAGATAAAGGAGCTGCTCCTGGCCTTAGGGCTGTGTACAGTAACACCGAGTGCCTCTAGGAGACGCTACACAGACACCATGGTTCTGCCTTGTGTTCGCAGCCCACGTGCTTGTTAGTGACTGTGTCTCTGTCTTGCTTGCAGCCACTGCACGAGTAACTCCCCTGAAATGACTGGAGCTCTGCTAGTGCAGCAGGATAAGCAGGTCTGAGAGAATCCCACTGCTAATTAGTTTCTTTCTCACCTATTTTAGCAAAGGACTTGCAGAAGAAACCTTTCCTGGTTGTCTTAAAGCATCAGTTGCTTCCATCTTTAACATAGGCCTTTATCTACTTGTACATCAGGAAAGGTAACTACACAAAAATCTTGTTCAAACCAATATTTGAACATCTGGATTTTCTAACATGCCCTTACTTTAGCACAACTTGGTCACATTAGCTAAATAATTTTATTATTTAAATGTAACCCAGAGATACCTTAATTTTCCTGTTTCTATGAAAACAGACATCATTTTTAGGTTATATGACAGCATTTTCTAGATAGCATGGAATCACTTTCAGCAAGTGTGTCAACAGGCAAGCCTAGAGAAAGTAGATGGTAGTTTTGTAAGCCCTAATGCATTGCTCACAGTTAAACAAATACTATCAAACTAGCTAGTAATGTTTCTACAACTTGTTTTTGTTACAACCATGCAGAATTAACAGGTTCAGTTTATTTTAAGTTTGGCATGTGCTTCTTTAGTATAGGTTTTTTTCTCTTTGCTATAGCCTTGGATTCATATCACTATAGCTTTCCCCTTACCATCTTAGGCCTTCAAGCTCTTCTCCTTCTTTAAGACTTGCGACTACCTTAAGCATCTGGTTCTGTTTTCTGTTTTGTAGGAAGTGCTACAATCTCAGTGCCCTTTTGCTGTGCTGTCAACACATTCCCAATTCTTTTCCTACAGTCTTTGCAGAACATGAATACAACTTCCATGCACTGTTCACACCAACTCATTCTCCTGGATCACAACAGTTCAGTAACCCTCACCCTTTACCTGATCCTCTGTGCAGCTCTCTGCAGACTGTCTTGTCTTCCTCCTGCTTCATTCTGCTCTTTAGGCTACTGACTCCCTTTACACTCATTCTTTAGAACTTTTCCATGAGCCTTAATTTGATGCCAAAACCTATTTTTTTTCTTCCTGTATCATTTTAGCCTTGCATTATTCTCCAGTTTTCATTGCTATTCAAGAATACTCTTATGAATTTCTTATTCCATTTTCTTTCCCTGTTACTCTATTCAGCTCTCCAAAGCATTTCTCTCTTAGTTGCTAGAGAACAATGCCCCACTCAAACTACACTTCTATTCTTAAAGTATTCTACAGTATTTCAGAAATAGGCTACTGAAAAGCCACTACACTTAGAATAAATATCTGGAACATTATCTCAAGCAATCAGAGCAGTCTGCCTACCCTCGCTTCTCCCAGCAGTGAAACATCATGACTTTGAAAAGCCTCAGATTGTCCTTAGTAAATGGTGTCTGTTTGATCAGTTGCATAGCTTTAATATATGATAATAATTAGATGTCTTTTTTTAGTGTCTAAATCTTCCATTATATTTCCAAAGACAAAGAATTAAAATAAAAGGGTAGTAACTGTTTGTGCAGTGGTTTAGGCCAGCAGTACTGAAATACTGGTCCATAACCTACACAAAGTGTAGCAGGAGTCACATCAGGCACCATGTCAGAAAACTCACAGAGATCCTTTGGTATTAGTTAGATGTGCTAAACGTTCTTTTTTGGCAGTTCCTCCCCTCTCCACCTTCTTATCCCTCATCGGAAATTATACCTTGCAGCTGCCAATGGCAGTTGAGAACTTCAAGTACGTTGCAGAGTTTAGCCCATTTTTCTCAGCTGGAGCCTGAAATTGCTTATGTCACAGATTATTATGACTTCAGTGCCAGAAATAGCAAGAAGGAGCAAGATCTTTAGTAATACAAATAGAGAGAAGCAAATTTACATATATAAAAAAATACACGCAGAATGTAGATACTGAAAGAAGTGCTCTCCATTTTCTGTAATGAAATCAATTCCTTAAGAAAACTTAGCACAGTGAGTGCAAAATACATAACAAATGAAGATTAGTTTAGCTTCAACCTACCTATTTTTGACTGAATATGAATTACTAAGCCATTAATTGTATTTATTTTAAATAAAATATCATCCCATTTTACCATGGTAAAATACCATATTCGTTTTATTCCTTTCTTCAGAAGTTTTCATAAGCTCAACACATCAAATAAGCATAGTAGAGAACACATCTACCTAGGTCTCTCCAAGAGGGGGTTATTCACCAAGCATGTAACATGTTCTGGCATGAATTATTACACTGCATAAAGGACTTTCGCAGTTTAAGCTGTACTGTGTCTCAGTGAATTCCCATTTCCTTGATCTCTTTAGCTGACAGTACTATCTTCAACAAAGGAAGCCAGAAAGTTACCTGAAACAGGGAAAAGAAAGCATGACTAGTGTGAGAACCAGTGGGATGACACAGTTAACACTAAAGAAGTAGGCTTAATTAATTAAATCTGTCAGTGATGAGTATATTAAACCTAACATATAAAAGCGGTGTGGATGAGAATGTAAACTTGATTCCCAACATGCCTAAGTCCCTTTGTTCCAGAAATACAAGGTGAGAGGAAATTCTGTAAGAAAACTTGCTGTGAAGCAAATACAGCCTTTGAATTGTCTCAGAACAAGTTCTCTACCCAGAAGAAGCCTTTGTGTTTTTCACTGTAGATGACAAGCTACCATCTAATCCAAATACAACTTGGTTTCCCAGGTGTATCGAGAGTTACACAGGAGCTCGTTGTGAGGAAGTTTTGCTGCCCAGCATCAAATCCCAAACAAAAGGTGACCTGTTTGCAGCTTTCTTGGCTTCCCTTCTTCTTCTAGGAGTTCTTGTAATTGGAGCATTCTACTTCCTTTGCAGGTAAAAGTGATTCATAAGGCTGAAGCTATTCAATCAAGTAGAAATTTCTTCTGGTAATCATGTACTAATTATTTGAATGTAAAAGTATGTAATGAATTATCCATAAGGTTGTATGGTTATTCAGCATAATGAATGTGGATGTCTCAACTTGTTGCTTGTAATATTTGCTTCCTGGCTTGAAGTTTTCTCGGTGTCATTTCTAAACTCTTACTTACAGTTGCTTTGTAAAAAAATACACATACTAAACACCTATGAGAGATTTTACAGTCTATCTAGAGTTAGGGCTAACATTTTAAAACATTAGTCTACCTTATGTTCCAAAGACTGAGAAGTAGAAGCAAATTAACAAAGTGCCTAGGGATCAGAAACTGTTCCTACTGAATTGGCAACCAAAGCAGCTGGTGCCATTAGCTCCCAATTCCTCTACCACCCCTGGTCTAAAAAGGAAAACTAAGTAGAGAATTAAACTGAAGACTGCTTCCAGGTAGATGTTTACTAGCATTTAGGACAACTGAGAGAGCTAAGTAATTTGTCCAAGGGTGATCCATGTTTGCATAGAAGGCAAACACCACTGCTGGACAGCTAGTGCTGCAGGGTTGGTTTTATAGCATTTCAGACATATTAGGACTTGGAGTGAAAACACAAAAGCTGTTTCTGGGATTGAGGCAACTGTTTGAGTTGTACATTTACCACTATACTTATACTAAACCCAAACAAACTTATCATCTTCACCTGCAATGCAAGTCAACTTCCTATGTCCCTTCTTTATTTTTAGAGTACAGCACTTTGTGTAAGAACTCATTTTGCCAAATACCATTAATATGTGTTTATGCATCTCTATGCCTCTATAAGGCAGCTGTAATTCTTTACCATCACAGACTTGCAGCTTCTTCTCTTTCCTCCTATACTGCATTTCTCCTTGGTTATGATAACCAAAGGTTCTTGCAATTCTGTTCTTTGTGCTCCCATGGTCACATTGCCAAATCAACCATCCTGATCTGTGCCTTTCAATGAGTGACCTTTGGAATAGCTGGTCTAGTTTTACCTCAGCTGCTGTCATGGAAACCCACTGAATGCCAGCTTCTCCCACAGCTGAATGTATTTAGAAGAGATAGAGAGCATTTGATAAAACAGTTGGTATAAAAAACCCCTTGTTGTAAAGGATACCCCCCCCATTAGCAATTTTAATTAAATCAATCTTGCTTAGCCATGGAATGCCACAGCAGCTGTTTGCTAAAAAACATTAGCAAATTACTATAAACTTATTAGAACAAAAACCAGCTTAAACTAACTTAAGAACAATTCATTCAAGTCTCATAGAGATACAGACACCATTTCTTTAGAAGCAAAATTGTCTCTGAGAAAAGGAAAAAATGTCCTCAGAGAGTAACGTGTTAAAAGACCCCTTTCCCCTCACATACAGTAAAATCAGGGGAAGCTAGAGACAATCTATTGAGTTTTATGGTCCAAGTACAGAAGCTTAGAGTGACATCAGTGACAGGACTGTGAAAATTCTTTTATTAGACAGTTAGAACATCAACTTCTCTTTACTCAAGCTTTACCTAACTGGCAGAACAAGTAGTAGTGCCTCTATTAGCAAAATAAAAAGGGCAACAACTCAGTTATAACATAGTTGCCCTTGAACCCTATTTTACACACCAGACTAACTTGGGAAATCTCACAAAACCACGATCAACTTCTTTAGTACAGATAAAATAACCTAACTGGCTAAAATTGTCTTGTCTTACCTTTACACTTCAGAGGCTGATGTAGGATGATCATCTGCTAGAGAATTCATCTATAAATGAAACACTTTACATCTGTAAGTCCTTATCTCTTGGCTGAAGCAACCAACACATGAGGAGTCTCAAGTGGATACTTTAATCTACTCCCCTCTTTTCAGCTGAGTGAATGAGGATTATTGCTAAGAGACTTTTGAGACTTTTTTCTCAAACTTCATCTATCACCTATATCTTAGAAGAGGGTGGAACTAAGGCTTGTAAGGGTTAGCTGAGAGAATGCATCATCTTTGGCTTGGCCTCCTGACAGGATATATTAAGTTTAAAATGTTAAGAGACATACTCTGCTGAAGTTTTCACTTTATTAACAAAGACATTTGATCCACAATCAGAGAGCAGAAAGCCTTTTTCCTAAACTGTGTTAGTGAGCTTTTCCATGGCTCTTTCAGCAGAGGGTTCTAGTGGTGTTTTAGTATAAACAGTAATGTAATCTGGAGGGGTGCACAAGAGGAGATACTAATTGAAGTTCAGGACAAAGAAACCAAATTCCTAAAATTATATATCAAACCATTTGGAATATAGAAGTCAGTGCTCTGTTTTCTTGTCTGTGTCATTGTACCTCCCTTCCTTTCCAGGTTTTCTTTCTCTCAGGCTATTTGGGGCAGATTTGAGGACAAAGCATGGGTCCCTAGAAACAAATCCATTCAACATACCAGGGCAGAGGTTTCACTGCTCTGCTTATAAAACTGTATCATAACTAACAGTGAAAGTAATCCATAAAAGAGCAGGGCTGCACATGAGAGCTTTGGATGAACAGTGGGAAATACTTCTCCTTTTACATTTAGCTGAGTCATCACATTTTTATCAGCTGCTGATTTATTTTTTCCAATCTGCAGAGTGCATGGAGGCAGGGTAAATGCAGATCTAGCTGCTCTCCATCTTGAAACAACCCCTCACCCTCTCCAACAAACTGTGCTGATAAAGCCTCTCCTTCTGGCATGGGCAAAACACAGGGAAGTGTACAACAGTCCATGCTATTACACTGCTGCTGAGGAACAAATGGCATATTCTGCTTCCAGCAATTCACCTATTAGACCAGGTCCATCTGGTCTTCTTCCTCCAGAAACATATTGTACCAGAGTTACTGGAAGAAGAATAAGAAAGGTAGCTGATGAGAAGAGATGCCACATGAGCTGGCTTTTTTTTAAAAGCAATAGAGAAGCCTAAATGCCACACATATAGTTGAGAGGAATAGAGCAAACCCTAGGGAAAACCAAAATAAATCTGCAATTAATTTCTATATTTCATCATAAGTGTATGCTGAAGTGCCAAATTACCTGTAAGGTGAGTGTAATATTGATGAACAGGAACTCAGCCAGCCAAAACAACAGGGTCTAGGAATAAAGCCATTTAAGCTGTCCAAGACAACAGACTTTGTGGAGGAGTTACATCACCACAGGACACAAACTGGACAGAACAGAGAACAGCTCATGACTTCTCTCAAGAGAGCAGATGTCTGATTACTATTAAAAGAAAGGGAACTAGACAGCAAATGATCAGCTCCATATACCAGATTTGCTTCCCCTCAACAAAATGGGGAAAATTTCACATAATTTCCAAACACTAAGAGAATTGGTAGTAATTCTGTGCTATTTACTAATTGTTTAAATAAAGACCTATGAAATCAGACAAACAGGAACATTACCTTCAGGAGAGAAGCCATGTAGTTCCAAATACTGTGCTGCCCTCTGATCTCTGTTCTTCTCCCTCAAACACACACTTCTCAAAACCGATGAGTATTAATTAGAAAGTAATTGGAGAAGATCCATGTCACTTTTTTCAATTGAAAAATCATTCCATTAATTTGTCTCTTCCGTGATAACTTTTTTCACTCTGTGTGTATTTTTCTCTCTTTCTGTTGTCTCCTTTTTGTTTTTCATGGTCAGGAAAGTTTCCATTCCAAGGACAAGTTCTTCAGAGTGTGGTGCCAACCTAGTTGAAATTACAAGCAGCAGTGGCTGCAACAGTGAGTAGAGTTTAAAATTAAATGACTGGACTCCACAAGGGGTGTGGGGGAGGAAGTTTTTGTTAATTAAAGTCATGTGTTTTGTTTATTTTCCAGAAATTACAATAGCCTAAAGCATTACAGTGGAAGAATGGTGGGGAAACAACATGCAGAGCAGCCCTAAGAATCTGAGTTGTAGAGGGCAACATGGTGAGGAGGATGAGGGAAGAAAGCTGACTGAAACAGGAGGCTGCCATGCTGGAGAAGACTACATCTAAAACTTGAACAGTTGCACCTAATGGAGTTTCTGTGTACTTTTAAAGATGTATCAATTATACAGAAACCACTATAATTTATGTTTGAATTCTGTGAGATTTTTTTATGGTTTTCAATAATGCACAGGTAGATGCATGAGATAATTTTGGGTTTTACTACATGGGAAATAAATGAAATACAGTATTTATTTTCACCGCACAGAGAATATGAGATATCACAGGATTTTAGAGTGAGGTGATACTACGAATTTTTGATAGGGGTTTTTCATTTTTCAGAGGATTTCCCCAGAGGAGCTGAAGCCTGTCTTGATTCAATAGTTTCAAAATTGACATTAGTGATACATGTCCAGAATTTGGCTTGTTTCAGATACCAGATGTAGGGGAAAAACCCCAACCTTTCTCCCAGCTAATACTTATGTTTTTGTTTTTGTTTTTTTTAATTGTAACACATCATAAGCATGAGCTACCATTGGTAGTTTATTGCCCAGTTGCCTGGCACATGATTTTATACAAATTAAAGGGAAATATTAAGAAAATAGTTATAATGGTTAAAAAAGTATTTTAGGCAGAGTTTGGTGTACATTCCTATTACTAAGCAAGACATCTTCCTTGATGGTTTTTAATTTTGTCTGACTTTCTTCTGAAAATCTCACTACTGAGGGAAATTCAAACCTTACCTTGAATGTTCCAGTTTCCAGCAGAAATCAGGAATTTTGTTCATCAGGTCAATTTCTGACACAAAATATTATCCAGAGAGGTGTCCTGGCTGAAAAAATGCTGCCCTCTCCAAAGATTTATTTCTTCTATTCACACAAGCATCTGTTGATCACACTAATATATTATATACCACACTTTGGTCCCTTACAGGATTCTCTTACTCAGACAAAGAGAGGCCACCTGCTATGGTTCATGTCTTTTTTTGCCTTCACAACAGAAAGAGAATGGTTAGTCAGAGGCATAGAAAATGTGAACTGAACAATTTTCTTTTCAACTTATTTCTAGCACTGGAAGCTGAAACCAGCAAAAAAGCCAGATATGTTTCCATAATGGCACATTACCAAGCAGGTCATTAGGGATTAGCAGGTCATTATATGGGATTTATAAGGTTGTATTGAAGGGAATATTAGCTGAGAAAATTCACGAATTGAAAGGAAAGAAAATTCAGAACAGAGATTTCTTATCTCTGAAAGAAACAACCAGAAGATTTATAAAAACAGGTGCAGAAAAAATACTGAATAAGCTCCTATTTCTAAGATGTCTACAACACGTTCTCGTCACAAAAAGCAGTGTGTACTTTGTATCAATGTAGACAGAAGCACAGCGGGATGGGGAACAAAAGGCATCTGGATGCAGGGCGTGAGGTGAGAAGTCAAAGAGAAATCATGTCACAATGGCTACTACAACACAAACCAGAATAATTCATTACCTTCTGAAAACTGTCAGAGAGATCAGAGTCCAAGTTAGTGCTCAGCACTAACTCAGCGTGAAAGGAGAATCTGAAGGCACCAAATCAGGTACAGGACCTGATCCAGAGACTAACTTATATAAAATTATCCAATCTTACATGTTATTTTCTGGACTTAAATATTTAGCTGAAGGAAGCTGATAATATTGTTTTAAAGTCTAGGAAGGATAAAAGGCATTTTTCATCATATAGGGACAGGCCACTGCCTTACAGAATTCAGGAGATGTGTAGAAGTACTGACAGCTACATCAGAATCAGCGTTACCTGAAGTACTTTGCACAGGCTCAATGAAAATTAATCAGAGATGACAGCTGGTAGATCACTGCTGTGGTACTGATCATGAGACAGTCAGGCTTACAGTTGGGTATACTGTCTCCACTGAAGAAGGAAAAGGCTTGTGGTCATCTAAGTGGCAATTTAGAAAGGAGATACTAATAGAAAATATAAGAAATAAGTGGACTGAAGTTATTCTGTATTCGCTCTTTGAATCCTCTCAGCTTTCTAGACAGAATAATTATTCATTTCTGAGCTTGTTTGCATTATTTGGGAAACAATCTGTACGAAAAGTGGGGCTGAATAAACTGACCGAAGATTTAAATGCAAACAAGCTGATTTATGCAACACTGTTACCTATGAAAGAAATGCTGCTGGCAATTCAGACTGCCTCAAACCCATTGCTTCTGGGAACTTTGTGACTATGATGTTCAAATCAAAATGACATCAGCCTACAAATTAATTTAAAGTGGTCAAATACCACAGAAAGTACAGGGTAGCCAACAATATATATAATTTAATAAAACAGTGCAACACTCTTTAGCAATGATTGCTTACAAAATGAATGAAGTGGTCCTGTGAGCAATTAAGTTAAGGAAACTCCAGTTCCGGTGGATCAGATCTTGCAATTGGAGTCATGAGTCTTAAAAATTATTACAAGTTTATAAATGTGTGAATAATAAGGACTCTCTTCTGTCTGTCTGACTCCCATTTTCATGAAACAGAAGATCTCATGTCTTTGAAATTACCTCTCCACCAACTGAAAGGTTATGTAGGGAAGAAACTGGAAAAGACTAATTTCCTAAGAAACTCCATTACTATGATCACACAACAATCTATTAGAGTGTTATGGCAAAAATTCTTTTATACTGGGAATCATGTTATCCTGTCAGGACCCTGTGGTAAAAGTCTCTTCACAGTGTATTGCAAAAACCTTTTGATCACTTGCAGAACTGACAGCCATTAACAGGAAATCTCTTTATAGACCTGTGAGTGAGAGGTTGCTTATTATGTTACTCAATATAGAATTGTTTTTCCTTAGCAGCCCAAACAAACACTGGAACAAAGTACAGTGAAAGTTAAAGAAGAAAGTCAAATGGTTTTACAAAGAAAATGAGGATTTCTCTGTGCTGCATAATCTTTTCATTTATAATGTTAAATACTAAGCAGAAAAAACCAACAAAAGTCCATTTAGTAGCACTCCCCATTTTAAGGATAACCTCAATGTTGGGCAACTCCTTCAAAATTTACTGAAAGAAAACATTTTCCTTCTGGTCATGAATTTTTGAAGAGCTGTAGAGAGGCTCTGATTGTGTAACTCGGTTTTTTGAAAAGAGAAAGCCAAGAAATGCTGGATAGAACTTCTCACAGCAGAAATGGTCATTATTCTGTGTAAGTTATCTGCTTATGCTCATCCAAGTCTGTTCTTGCTCTCCTGTAGGCTGTTCAACATAATCTGTATGTAAGGCAAGAGATCCATTTGGTGACAGCAGAGCAGGCAATACAAACCCTGTGCAGTACCAATAGTCCAGCTCCTGTTCAGTTCCATCTCTGACACTGATACTTCACTAAACCTTTCAGCAGCAACCATTTCTAGAGCTACATAAGGGCATGTGAACAGAACCTACAGCTGCAGAACCTGAAATAACAAGATACTGCTGGTTTCCTCCCCCAGATTAAAGCTACAATCGATTTTTAACACTTTTCAATGCAGCTCTATGTCAGTTTCTGTGGCATTTGAAAACTCTTTTCAGGACACATTAAAAGAGACTGTTTTCAAATTATCCTCTCAATGCAAGTAATAGTATTTCATCTGCAGCTTTTGTGCAGGCAAACAATGGGCTGTAAAAATCTGGGTGAACTTCCACTGGTAGTGTTTTTTAAAAGGGCTGGGTCACTTGAATCTGTTGTACATTCTCCATCACGGAATTTGCTGCCCTGCCATTCAGTCATTTTCAGCAGATCTGAAGATTCTAGGAGAGTTCCTCTTTTGAGAGGATTATTGTTTGCCATCGCTGCTGCCATATTGACAACTCAGCTAAGACAAGTTTTTTTCAAAGAAAGCTGTTTTTAACTCTTAGCTGTGAAAATTTATCATGGAAAGGTGACATGACCTAGCACTGACTCAGTGATGTGAATCTCTGAAACATTTATTTTGAGAATTTTGTGCTACCTGCTAATCTCAGGGAAGACACACCTGTGAAATGTAATGATGACAATTTATACATTGTGTTTTAAAAATATTTAGAAGCACAAATCCCAGTGATTTGGGAATAAATTTTTTTTCACCTAAATTATCAAAGTACTTGGGAGAAAAAAATCTAATTAGCTATTTCTCTGCTGATAATTCCAATATAAGTATCCAGGTGATACCACTTCCAAATAATCCAAACCTGTTTTAGGCATTTCCTCTGAGTTTCCAGTTTCTCACTGTAGCTCTGTGTTCTCTTTAGAATAACACCCCACACTGTCCTGAAGTGCTGGTAGGCATGAAATAATCAATTAAAAGGGCCTCCAATGTTTAAACTTGTATTTGTTTGACTTAAACCAGTAGTACAGGCACAATGCACACCAGCAGCAGTGAGCTTGCTTTACCTCAGAGCATGCAGTTCAGAACCCCCTCAAGGCTAATCTGGAGTCCTGCTGAAACAGCCTCTCCTGGAGCTTTGGCTGGCTGAGAAATGGGCTTGGAACAGGAACAACTGCAGATGGTAACTAGACTCAAACAACTGTGTTACCTGAGTTTTGTGTGCAGAACATGGAACTGCTGTATTTGATTAAATGGATTTCAGAGAGCCACCACAGATTCATAAAGTAAAAAAGAAAAAAATCTCTACCATGTAATCATGAAAAATAATCAGACAATGGAGCAAATAATTAATTTCTTTCTTAATGTTTGCAGAGTGCTCAGAGACTATAAGAGATCCTATAAATGACCATTTAACTCTATATTTAAGATCTTTGTAACTCCTAACTATGCAAACTTCTATACCTCAAATGCTATTTTTCTGTATCATTCTGTTGAGTAAAACAGAAGCAGGTATCTGAATGACAAATGCTTTTTGCTTTTCTCTCACAGGGCTGAACACTAGAAAACTTAATTCTAATTTCTGGTATGAAAGCTAAGAATCCCCACTACTACAGAGTTACTTCTAGTAGAAAGAAATTCTTCATTTTTAGAAAGAAAAATAGAAACTAGGAGGGCATAATGACACTGAGTGAGTTTTGAGGTAAAATTTTAACTAAAAATTAATTCAGAATCATATGTAACTATTTGTTCTTAAACGTTTTGCTCCTCTTTACCAATTTTTTCTTGTTTTATTACAACTGCATGTTACAGAAACATCCTACGAGGAGATCTTTGGATAGCAACGTTAAAACAGAAGTTGCAGTAATAGCTTTATGTTTGCTAATTGCTTCTTTAGTGGTGTGAGTACAAGGTTATACATCACATGCTTGCCTAGTATTTTTTTTGAAACCTAGAGATCAATTAATTGAATGATGCATCAAGAACAAATGCACAGCAAAACATTCATATTCAAAACATTGGAAAAAACAATGTCTTTACCTTTTGTCAGCAAAACTATCACTCCTTCCTGCAGGTCTTGTGACTTTGCAAGTTCTACTTTTTTCATAACAAAACCAGAATCCACTTGTGGTCACTTAGGGACTCTGCTCTCTCGTTGGAAACACGTTATTGTCAGCACTGTAACAACTGCAGATAAACCTTATCTTTAGTATCTTTAGAGCAGTCCTGCTATTCACATTTCCCTCAATTGTTGAATACTCATTTAAGTAACTTTATCCACTTTAAAACCTCATGCTTGTTTCTTTTGAGTGACAGAAGTATAATTTTTGGCACTGCAAAACTCTCTATCAATTATCTCTGCCTTTTGGTACATGCACCTTGTAATCAAATATATTTGGGGTGCTCTCAGGAGTTGTGGTTGAAGAGGAAATAACAGCATAGAGGCAAAATGAACTTGAATAGCAAAACACTTTAATCACAGATGTCACAATTTCACCACTTACACCACTTCCCTGTCACATGGAAGGTATGACGTGCCTGGGACAGACAGTGTCGTGGTTCCAGCTATGTGCATGGTTCTAGGGTATTTTGGGCCCACCCCCACACTTGACGCTGGAGACAAGGATTCCTGGATTCTGATGCAGACCTCCCACCCCTCCACCCCCCGTTCTGTACTGTGTTTACCTCTGAAGGTTCCTCAGCTCCAGGACCTGCTGCCTGTGCCCCACAGACCCTGGCAGTTCTGGTTTAGCTGTGCCATCATCTGAGCTCACCATCAACTCCTGGGACCTTCTGGCTGAGTCTGCACTGCCACTGAGGACATGTGGTTGATCACTCTTAACTGCTCTAACACAGCAACCTGCTAACCTTCCTAGGCTGGTCAGCATGGCTGACAGCACCAGGAATCCTGTCTGCATGACAGAAACAAAGCAAAATCTGCTTTCTGTCCTATTCAACATGGTTATGCAGACACCAAGGGCCAAATGGGACATTCTGGTTATGCTAAAATAACATAGCCACCAAGGGGCTCCTGTGAAAATTCAACCATACTCCATTTCCAGATACCTTGCCTTCTAAATGAAATAACTGAACGTTGTCCAAGTCACACCCACACTTACTCATCTCCCATCCACAGATGGCCACTGGGAGTTCACAGCTCATCCTACCTTCTAATAAAAAAAACCCATCAATACAGCCATGGGAAGTGCTGTCTGCACTCAGCACACACTGACACCAACAGTTAATGCTCAGGACAGATAAACCCCTATTAAAGCTCGTTAGGCCAAGTTCAGGAAAAGTTTTAACTAGACATGGGCATATTTTCTTGTCATTCTATTACTAAGTGAAAAAAAAAGGGGGGAAAGAATTTAAAAAGCAGCAAATATATTATTAGCTATACTGAGACTATGCTGAATTTACTTACTTGATACTGCATGCCAGCTGCAGCAATCAAAACAGGTGACTGATGTAAAAGCATAGGAGAAACAGAAGCACAAGTCTTACTTAAAGTCTCTATATAAATATAATATAGCCAGATCTTGTGTGTCCCACAGTCCCAAATTAAAGAGCAAAAACTTCCTAAAGAAACTTAAAGATGGATAGACTTACTTCTAAGCATTCTGTATTTAAAAGATTGTAATCCCACTACAGGCGAAGAGGCAACCACTACTACATTCTGAACCACATAGTTAAGCAACTGAAATTCAGTTCAAGGTGCTGGGTCCACCTGTACTCTTAGCTGGACAACATGTTTAAATCAGAGCTTTTTCTCTAAGAATAGAAGGCAAGGTATTTTCACATACTTCTATCTTTATTTAACAATCATTTTGTTACTTTTCTCTGAAGATTTTCATTGATTTTATCTAGTAAAACTCAGTTTTGTAAATAGGACTCTGGGAAAGTTCTGCATCTCTCAAGAAATAAAATCCAGGAAATGGTAGATTTAATGCATCTGCAGTTTTCCTAGAGTGCTTTACATACATAGAGCACATCAAAGTACTCTTTCTTTCTACATCTGGGTTTGGGTTTGCCATTGACACTAAACGGGCCAGGGAAGGGATTGACCTGCTCTGCTCTGCACTGGGGCAGTCTCCAGCCCTGGAGGCAGTTTTGGGCACCTCAACATAAAAAAGACATGAAGGTTAGAGGGGATCCCGAGGAACGCCATGAGGAAGTGAAGGATCTGGAGAGGAAGCCTTATGAGGAGTCGCTGAGGACAACTGGTTTACTCAGCCTGCAGAAGAGACTGAGGGGAGACCCCACTGTGGTCTTCAACATCTCTTCACTCTCATGACAAGCGACAGAACTCAAGGGAACAGTAAGGAGCTGTGTCAGGGAGGTTTAGGATGGGTATCAGGAAAAGGTTTTTCACCTGGAGTGGCTGGGCACTGGAACAGGCTCCCCAGGAAAGTAGTCAGAGCACCAAGCCCTGCCTGAGCTCAAGAAGAGTTTGGACAACACTCTCAGGCATTTGGTGAGATTCTTGGGGTGTCCTGTTCAGGGCCAAGAGTTGGACTCAGTGATCCTGATGGGTCCCTTCCAATTCAGCATATTCTATGATTTGTAGAAACCATTTCATTATGGAAGAAAGAGGCTTTCTTCAGTTGCAGAACTCCATCAAATATAATTTCCTGTAATTCTGATGTGTACAGGGGATTACACAAAATGCAAGGCTTTCTCACAGATATTATAGTAAACTCTATTGCAACTACAAGACTCGATAATATTACCAAAATGATGTTTACGTTTTGGAAGGGGCTTTGACTGCAAGATGTCCACTCTTCCAGACTTCTCAGCTCTCTGGAATGAAACAAACAGCTCACTGAGGCATTAAACCTTACTTATGCTTGGTTTGCTTTAGTTGAACCAAGGTGTATAAGAGTCATAACAGTAGTATAACCATGGAGCAGGTCATCCTTTATGTCATTACATTCTCTTAACACGAAATTCCCAGTAACTATTCGATCACATCCTATTTCCCCATGTCCAAAGAAGCCAAAGAGGGGGACATTTGGAAAAAACTTCCTAAATGCATCTGCTTCCATATTCCTTTTGGTTTTGTAATGGCGATATCCTCTGCCAACACAGGCAAACATGAAGCCAATAGTGTTGTGCTCGGGGATGTTTGCTGCTTTGAGACGCTGCATGGCCGCTTCCGCTGTCCTCTCGTCGGCCACGTCCTGGTCTAACAGGACAGTGGCGCTCTGGATCTGGGCACCGCTGAAAGCCAGCCCAACCACACCGCAGGCATCGCCGGGCTGCGCGTGGCTACTGAAAGGCAACAGGCACCAAGTTAGAGAATGTCTTGGGGGGACCACTGCTCACCTGACTGCACTGCTGCTGTGCCACACTGGGTTCAAAGCAGCCAACACTGCACTGATTCTGATACCGTCCAGAGTTAAAAAGCAAGCGAAAGACTTCATATTTCAGTAATGTTTTTGTATAGCAAACTTTCACAAGGAAAAACTTCCACATCCAATTACTAGGTATTAAGCATAAACTTGTTTCACTCACACCAAATTCAGCAGTTTGTGTGTGTCATAGCTCTGCAATTCCAATGAAACCACCAGTTAAACTTAAGCAAAGGCACTGAGGATTTATACATCAAAGCAGGGCAGCAGTCAGTAAAGGTTTTTGGATTCATGTTGCTTTAAACTGGTTGGCCAGGACACACAGAGTTAAGTAGTTACATACTTAACCTTTATCTGCAGTGACTATTTAAGGTCAGCTCTGTTATCTGGGACAATGGTACAGCTGGCAAAATCAGATGCAAGAAAAACGTTGACATTAGTGTGGACTCCAGACCTGCCACGGCACGAGGAGCCCACAGGTACAGCTGCACTGTGCTCCACAGGATGGAGTGCCACATCCTTCAGCAGCCAGGGTGGCTCAGGTGAGCTCCTGGGGCACAGCCCTTCCATGTGTGCAGCTGTTGCTCCATGCCCTGAGCCAAACTGGGGCAGGCACACAAACACATGGTCACATCACAACGGGTACTCATTTACCTGCACTCCAGAGAAGAAACCCTGACTGCAATAAACACAAAAAGGTATCTGAAGCTGGAAATCTCCTTTTCAGTTGTTTTCTCCAAGCTGGGTTTCCAGAATCCAAATTGTATCACAGCCATACAAAGCTTGCAGCTTTTCTGGCTATATCACAGTGTAGCAGTTGGGACACTTTACCCTTTAAGAAATTGTTGTTTTAGTACTGGTAAAGGGGATTTTCAATATAACTAGAAGGCTATGGATCTGCAGTGTTTCTCTCATTTTAAGTTTTTTCAACATTTACCTTGAAAAAAATATACCTACTTCTCAGAGGTCAGTGATGTAAAGCTCTCCACTTGTCCCCCAGCCAGGATGATACTTTTCTCATTCAATGGATTGACTATTTGATGAAGAAATCGAGTAGCTCCAGTCTTCCAGGAATTGTAGCCAAACAGAAGAACAACACGGAGATCTGGGTTATTCTTCAGACCTACAAACAAAAGCCAACACTGATCCCCTTATTTTTAAATCCTGAACACTGAAGTCCAACCATAGTTTCTCCTCAAATAATACCTCACACCTCTCTCTGAGCAGCTCCACTTGAAATGTAACAGAGGTGACTAGAAAGTGATACTCAGGTAACTTATCCTTATTAGTACTGCAGAGATTGGGAGGAGCAGAGATGCAGTCACCAGCTGGAGCCCCACAGAGGCTCTTGGAGCCTTCCAGTACGGAAGCTGCTGGTTCTACAGGGAACTCCAGACTGGCACCTCAGAGAGCAGCACCTCACAAAAGACCATGTAAAGGAGAGAAAAATGACATACCTGCTTCAGCAAATTTACTTTCATCAAAGACCCTGTTCTTCACATCTTTAGAAAAATGGAAGGTATGAATTTTCACCCCATCAATTTTGGGAAACAACAGAGCAAACCCAGCTTCGCCCTCTTCAATTTCTTGAGGCTGATTGCTGCTTGAACCCATCGGGGTAACTACAGAGACAAAACCAAGCATCATGTGTTCAGAGATTCTAACACTTTCACTTGCACTGCAACATGGGCAGAAAGAGGTTGAACAGCTCAGGTGATATAAAACATGACAATTTATTTCTGTAACAACTTATCTAATTGAAAACTGGTGTGACTTTTTGTTAATGTTTTGGAAGGATGAAATGTGTAAGTGCTGCTGGCTATCGATCACACTCAAGTCAGCTTTGACACAGAGACATGGATATATTCACTGATATCCCCCTAGGCATACCAAATATAGAACATCAGGAAAACAAGAACGCTGCAATACAAGCTTTCCTGCCAGCTTCTGCAGGTACACAGAAATATTCAAGTTTTTAAGGTGTCCTATAAGCATGTGATGACGGTATAAATCAAACTGACACAAAAATTGGGAGTGTATTATTAAAATATGGCAATGGTAACAATCAAATAGCTTACTTATGAAGTGGGAAGTGAATTTTAGGTGAGAAACTACAAAAAACCAACTTTCTAATGATAAGAGTGAAGCATGAGAAAAAGCCTGCCATGGGAGGCTGTGAGTTTTCCAGTTACTGCATATATCTCCTGCTAGACCTTTACAAACACGTATATACCAGCATGCCCTGCACAGTTAGTCACAATATGACTGAAATGTATACATAAATCTAAGCAACATTCAATAAGTACATTAAGGTGCCAGGGAAAACTGCCTGCCCCATTAAACCAACCCTTTTAATTATAACTGCAATACATGAAGTAAGCTCCATATCATTTAGCAGTGGCACTGTGAACTCCTTAAAATTGAAGCCAGTGCTGAACAAGGTGGGAGATGACACCTTCAAGCTGACTGCTCAGAAACCCACACATTTTGCTCCTACCTACAATCCCTGGGGTGACCAGTCCAAGAACCTGGCATCGCTTTGGCAACAACTTTTCAAGTGCAAGTGCTGTTTCTTTACTGTTTCTTTTTCTGGCTGTTAAAATAAGGAGACCAAGATCACCATCAGACAGCAGTAAAAGCGTGTTCTGAGCAAATCCCAGAGCCAAACCCGTCCTGTCTAACCAATGCTGCCCATCAGTGGCCGCCCTGGTAACAGCACGCTGGTCTGTGCTGCTCCCTGAGAGCACAGGGCTGCCGGCAGGCAAACGCACTCAGCGTCCTCCACAGGAGGGAAAGAAAAAGAGAAAGTCTGTGCACGTTAACACAGATCTGCGAGCTGCTTCGTACTACAAATGCAGTACTACGGCAGTCATGATTTCTGCAGAACATTTCCTTTCCGTTGAAACCAGAACTCAGAGAATTAATTCCCTTTCAGCTGACTGTGCTCTACTTACATCCCGGCGTATCTTGAAGCGAGAGTGAGTTAGACCCAGGCTTTACCTTTCTTTTGCTCGTGACACTCCTCATGCCCGCTGAACGTCTCTGCGTCGGCAATGTAGAGCACGGTCTGGGGCAGCACGTGCACCTTCTGCAAAGATACAGGCGGAGGAGTACACGAGAGGGATGGAGAGGAGGGAAACTGGGGGCAGAAACCGAGGAGAAATGCTCCTGCTCCACCACCAGCCCACGCTGGTCCCCTCACCAGGCTCCTGTCAGCCAACAGCAGCCTCTCATTAGCCTCAGAAGTGCCCAGATTTAGCTAGTGAATTGGTAACACAGGCAAGAAGCTAATCCAAACCTCGCACAAGCAAGAACAGCTCTGCAGACTGGCCTCATAATTCTGCTCCTTCTTTTAGCACTATCTAAACGCCTTGCATTCGTGGTTGTTGGCTTCTGCTGTTCATCTGTCCTGATGCTGGGAAACAGTGCAGAGGCGCTTCCGGCCCTCCTTGCCCCAGTCAGTTTAACACCGATCTGCTGAGGCCTGTCTACTGCTTAAGACCCTGACATGAATCTGTGTGTAGGGAAGACCCAGCAGCAGGTTAATACTGGAAAGAAATCCTACCAAACAGAGAAGCCCTGCAGTGTTTATTCAGTGTCTCCCAGCCTATGAGGGTTTACCTCTTAACAAGATTGCCTCGATGAACAGCTGTGCCCTGAACTGCAAATCCCGGGCGTTTTGATCGGTCTATTAACACGCAACACTTGAACTGTCAGAACCACCTACGTCTCCGACCGCGTCCCTTTTGCCGGGCGGGTGGAAGGAGCGCGTTCAGTGTTTAAACTAAGGCGCCGAGCACGCGCCCCTCAGGCCGCCCCTCGCGCCCCCTCACCTCGAGCTCGCGGGCCAGCGCGCGCACCAGCGCGTGGTTCTCGGCGGGGCCCGGCTCCAGCGCCGACACCCACGCGATTCGCTGCCGCGTCCGCAGCGTCCGCCGGGCGCACTCCCGCCATAGCCGGCATACGCTGCAACACAACACGGACACACCGCGTCGGCCGCACCGCCCTCGTCAACTGGAGCTGGCCGCCGCCCACCCCACGGCGCCGGCCCTTACCAGGCGGCGCGTAGCAGCGCCTTGGTGGGCAGGAAGCCGAGGACGCGCTCCACCACCTCGGCGAGGTTGGCGAGGACGTAGCCGCCCTTAGCCGCGGATTCCATGGCCCCGTCGCCTCCCCGGCGCACTGCGTCACTCGCGCGCCGCCGCGCCTGAGGCAACTTCCGGTCAGTGCCCGCAGGCACAAGCCGCCACACTGGCGCCGCCTAGCGACAGGGAGGACCCGTCCCGCTCTCACCTCCCCCCTTCCTTCGCGCCCCGCGCCCCAGCACGGACACAGCGCTTCGTAAAATGCTTTTTATTCATAAACTTGATGCAAGTTTACAAATTACTGTACATTGCCAAGGAACTCTGCCAGAAGAAACGGAACCCAAACCGAAGCATGCGCCGCAGGGCGGAGGCCAGGGCCGCCGCAGCCCCGCCGTGCCCGGCGCTCGCCCAGCGCACCGGGCACCGGGAGCGGTGCCAAACCTCGCCCCTCGTTTCCTTCGAGCTAAAAACTGGATCTAGAAGCAAATGCACAAGGACCCGCGGGCGCCTGATAGAGAAAAGAGCACAAGTTCGATAGTCAACTAAAATAAAAACCATAAAAACATGCTTCTGCACTTCTGAAAGTGCTTAATCCACGGAACACAGCCTTCGCTCGGCCCCGGGGGTTGCGCGGGCCTAAGGACTAAGTACTACAACCAAAATAGAGTCGATTCCGGTAAGGCAATGAAATTGTGTGAGTACACAGACCCAGATTCATCTCCTAATAAAGAAATAACAGTTCCCATTAGTATTTCAATAACAAAACCACCGTCATGACTATGGCAGCATTTCTTACACCTCTGAATTGGATGACGTGTACTTTTTTGTACTTTATTGTAGCTTTTATATAAAAATTTTTCATTCAAGGACTTTCATCTCAATTTGTGCCAATCACTTTATAAGTTCATTAGTTTAGAAATGATTGCAACAACCCGTTAATAAAATGGAATACCTAAAAAGGTTTTTAGTATTTTAAATAACTTCAAGCTTCATACTGTGGCTCTTCTTGTTAAGGAGGTTGAGCCAACAAGTAGCAGGAACAGCCCAGCAAGTTCTGATGCCCCAGTGGAAGTGACTAGTTACAAGGTTTTATTGGCACAGCCTTGCTCTGCATAAAAACAGAAAATTGAAAAGAAAAAAAACCAAACAAAAAAATAAGATAATCTAAACAAAGAGCATCTTTTCCAATAAACAGTTCATATTCTCATACAGCCATGAAAAAATGTTTAATGACTTAACATACACGTGGTTTTCCTATATCATTAATTTGGAAAATACTACAAACGCTGTCATTTTAGACCAGAAAAACTACTGTGATTTGCAAGACCTGACATTTCCTAAAACAGTATTAAACAACGTATTAAACTTCTTGGCTTTAAATGAAACAATACAATGCAAGTCTCTGCAGTCTGCATTTTGCAAAAAGTAAGAAATACACAGAAGTGTGTGAACAACTCACTCCTATTGTATGATCTTTAGTAAGTTGATAGCCTGCTGCAGGGAGAGCTTATGCTTTCAAATAAAAAAAAAAAAAGGGAGAAGGGAGGGCGTGGCCCAAATCTGCTTAATCCATAAGAACAAATATGGTAAAGGCCCAAACTGCTCAGTCCAGATGCCTAAGAAGAGCGGAATGGTAAGGCTGTAACTTATACTGTACGTGTCAGTTGACAGATTATCCACTAACTTATCTAATAGCTAAAGTCCTCAGTACAGCTGTTATAGGGGCACTCATAGCTTGAGTCTGTGTGTTGGAAAACATAAAGAGCTTGTTTTGTTGACATTGGTCCAGGTGTACAACAGTCCTCAGCATTAGCCATCTTCTTTTGGAGGAGTGTACCAGCCTGTGGAGAACAGAGACACATTAGGCACCGATGTTGCTGTGTCCAGACCATCCTACTCTTCACCTGTGGGAGAGGGAAGCCTATCCTGGCTCAGTCCTTCCCTCAAAGCAGGCCAGCTCAGCAAGACTCAGTGCCCTATATAAGCAGGCAGCAGTGGAGGCAATCCTTGTGGCACAGTACAGGATCAGACCCAGTGTGCACACACGATTTCTGTGCCAGCAGCTATCCTGAGATGGACAAGCTGACCACCAACAAAAAGAAGCTGCTGAAGGAGGAACATTGCTCTAACCAAACTTAATAGAAGAGAGTTAAAACTCCCAAGTCTTCAAGCTACTTAAAACACAGACATACAAACAGACTGCACTGGGACACTTGTATAAACCCCACTGTGTACTGCAGAGCCAGGCATGCACAAGCAACTGAATGGTTTATCCTACTTCTGCAAATCTTTCTGTAGGAATAAGCTCAGTTAAATGTCAGTTGAATAACTGGTCTCCTGACAATTTGGCATGTTTAGCAGCTGAATCATACCTGATCAAATGGGCACTGTTTTTCCAGAGACTTCCAGAGCTCCAATTGTAATTCTCCCAGCCCCTCCTGTAACATTTCCTCTAATGTGTGTACAGTGACTACAAGGCCTATCTGTGCTGTCCCCAGAGAGCACATAGCAGCTCTAAGCTCAAGACACCTTTCACAGCAGCACTGAGTGCTGTGAATGCTTTGTGTACAGCTCCTGAGGCAGGACAGATCACTTGTAGCACAAACAAGTAAACAGCTATGCTGGCTTCTTAGCAAACTAAAAGAGCAAAAGGCTCAGTTAACGGCAAGATCAAAATACTGTAAAATTGGAGAGCATGTTGAAGTCATTATCTTTGATCTTCCTCCCAGGAGTACAGGTGTTATGTGCTGTGTTAGCAGCAGGAAAGCTGAGGTGCTCACTGCAGTCACACAAACACATTCACAACAACCTGGATTCCTGGAGGACACTGTGTGCAGCCCAGAGCACAGAACATCACGGACTCCCTCACCACAAGACCAAGGTACCAATTCTGCTGACTACCTTTATGCAACATGTAAGCTACTTAAACCTTTTATGCCCTCAGGCTTCTCATACTGCCACAGTAAATTCAATTATACCAGAAACACTTATACATGTGTTTTATGCAGCAGAGAGACTTAAATAGAGTAAAAAAGCTCCAACTGAAACAGGTGTCTCCCTATTCTATTGTACAATTTCCCAGCTAATACACCTCACTTGACTTCTTGTATTTTTTAGTCTCGGGTCTTTTTTCCTCACTTTCTCTCCTCCTTAATGATTATTTCCACTAGGCTCTTAATACATTAAAACAAAATCTTTCATGGAAAGGGATGAACTTCCAGCAGATACTTCACCAATATTAAGAGTCCTTAAAGCTACAGTAAAAATGAAGTTCCTAGATCAAGTGGCTGAATATGAAATGGAGTTGCCTTTCAAGAAGCAGCAGGAACACACACACACACAACATTCAAGAAAGCTGGAAAAGTTGCTATGATTGCAGTCAAGTTATCTGAGCACTACTGGTTTTCTATTGCAAAAAAAAAAGAAGGAAAAAACATTTATGGTCTTCCCAAGCCAAAGTAAGACACTTTGTCACTTCAAGTTTCTCTGTGGCCAAACACCAATTCCCAGGGTGGCAAAAATATACATACCATTTTTCTCATGTATTTGTACTAGTGACTTATAGGACTGCTGTGCTCTTGCTAGATTATATTGATTCTGAAAGGAGAAAAAACTAATATCAAAATCTGCATCTAGACATGCAAGACTCAAAAACAGTTCTAACAAGGAAATTCTACAGTGGGCTTAAAAATAAAGTCAATGCACAATGTTAGAACATTCCTGGCTTTCAACATTCCCTTCTCAGAGCCACAAATTCCAAATCTTTCCAATTCTGATGCTCCTTCCCTCCCTTGCCCATACAAGGATAGCAAAAGCCTACCCTGCCCATCCCAATGCTTTATCCACCTCATATGCTTGTAATTACATAAACAATTTTTAATTGCCAATAAAATCCTCATGCAGACACCAGACAATTGAAATGCATATATATTTGCAATAGCAATTCTGTCATTAAGAATCTTCTGTGCGAGTCAGCAAGGAAATGGAAGCCCACCAGTGATTTGTGTCATTGATAAACACAGCACATTTACCTTATTGGCTCCAAACTGTACTCTGGCTTTTCCTTTGACTAAAGTGGCATTGATCTGCATGATGACTGATTCTATTGAGTAGGCACTGCTCCAGCCCTGGAGGAGGAAAGGAATATTAACATACAACATGTACTTGCTTCTTGTGCTCACCTTGCAAATCTATTTTGGAACATGTGCTTTGGGATTCTTTTCTGCATTCCAGTTTTAACTACTTCTTTTCAGTTAACTTTTATTTTTCCACAGAAAATCTGTGATCTACAAATGATATACAGTCCTAGTACTAGAACTTGTATGAAGAAAAGGCTGACTCACATTTTCAAAGACAGAAACAAAAAAGCTCCATCCTTACAGCATTGACACATTTTCAGCAATTCTGTCACAACAGAAATTACAACTCTGTTTTCCAAGAAGCAGAAAGACTGATCTCTAATGAAGTCAATTCAGTACATTGGAAGAATTCTGCTCATCTCTGGCATTGCTTTACCTTCCAGAGCTCACAAGTTTCTGCCAGAGCCTGCAAGTAAGTTACTTCATTCATTTACTTATTTTAAGGAGAAAAAAATCACTCTGCCCACACAAATCATCTATGACTGTAATCATCTGTAATCATTCTCCAGAGCTGACTTTATGCAGTTGAAGAGGCTTCTAGAAAAAAAAGGTCTTGCTCCCCAGAACTTGCTCTTCACACTGCCTTCCTCACAGAAATTCTGAGAGCTCCAAATTGACATGCTTGCACTTCCTGCCTCTTCCTCACATCTCTTCTAAGCCATCCAAGGCAGAAAAGATCTCAAACAAGATCAGCAAGGCAAATCTTGTGGGATTGAGGTTTAATTCCACCGTGTTTCCTTTGGAGCGTGTAACTTATTCCACACAGGGATTCTTCAACTCAAGGGAAGCACATATTTTCATTATTTTCAGGCATGTTTTATGACCCAGATAACAGAGCTCATATTCACCTGTTTAGTAAGAAGTTCCATGCATAATGCACCTCCACCTAGGACATACCTAGAAACAAATGTGAAAGAAAATATACTTGACATCAGAAGTGAGTAAAAAGAGACAAGTGTTCAAAGCACTCTTGCCAGCTTAGTTCAATTCTTTGTTCATAAAGCTGAAATGCCCTTTAACCAGTAATAAATTGTAACTAGTTAGCCATGTTATACTTAGACCAAGAAAATTAGCACTGTGAGACAAAAAAAAAGGCTGTTTACTAACTAGACTTAATTTAAACCACTGACTGAGCTGGTCTGCACAACTGCAGAGACCATGGAAAAAGGAAAGTTAATTTTTATGGCTACTCTACTTATGCATAGTACTGATGTATAGCTAAAAGAAGCCAACAAGATTCAATTCTGTAAAGAAGTTTAACACCATTTCAAACTATGTAGGTGCGTTTATAAATAATATGATATTACCAGATCTTTTCTTGCTCTTTTCCTGTAAGTAGCTTTTTTAAACTTCAAAAACCCTTTACCCATTGTGCTGACTGGGACTCAGCAGAACACCTGAGCATGACAAAACCTGGACTGAGGAAAGAGAATTCACCATTGCCAAAATGTATTCTCCTCCATGATCCAGACATTTAAACCTCATACATCCATATGACATTCAGAGGGAAATGACCACTGAAAAGCCATCCTTTTTTCATTCTAAAAAGAAGTCTGAGTACAATGAAATTAGAATCCAATGAATTTTCTGGTGTTTGGGTCTGCTTGTTTAGTTTTGGGATAGCAGCACCCCTCATGAACCCTATTTAACTGCACTAACCACTTACTGAATTCAAGAAGAATACATGGCAATTCAAACCCAATCAGAATCAGCACCAGCTATCACAGCCTGCATTTTCAAATGCAGGTATTATTTCCTGTCATCAGGAGATGCATAAAAGCCTTGGAAGGTGAATTTAATCATCTCTCCATGGATATACACAAGTGCCACAGACAGCACTTCAAACATGCTTTAGATGACGTTTGGAGCATCTTTTCAATTAAATTTATTAGTTTTGGATCAGCATTTGAGGAATTTTTAAACAAAATCTTTACAGCAGTGTTACCAGCAAGGAGAGACAGTTCAGACCTTACAGCAAACTGAAGGCAACACAGGGCTCAAGTCCTGTTCAAAGCACCAACCCAAAGCACCCTACAACAGGAGAAGGAACCCCACAGAGGTCACTTCTTACACATTATGGCAGGCACAGAGCTTTGCAAGTTGTAGCATTTTTACCACAAAGCCCAATTTCTGCAGGGCAACTCAAACCTACCCTCCCGTGAGCACAGGAGACACCACTCGCACAAAGGGAGGATCAAAAGGGAAGTTATCCTGAAAAGAATAATAAAAAAACAGGTTAAGGAAAATGCTGTGACATTGCTTCCCAACCAGAAAGTATTTCAACAGCCTTATTTGTCAAATCAGATTTGAAGTACTACAATTTTTCAGTTCTGTAAAAATTCACTTTTCATATTAGTGCCTAAAAAGCATTTTTTGGAAGCTTCAGGTGCTGAACTTAAAAGTTAGTTTTCTTTTTTTTCTTCTTCCCTTTTTTTAATGCTACAAATCCATTATTACCCAAGTAACAGCTAGGGTCATTTCAGTCACTTTCTATAGTAAGCCTCAAATTTAACTGCAGCTTTTCATCCCACAGACACTTACCTTAAAAGAGAAGTTGAGTAAAATGTATTCTACACCTTCCTTTTCTTTTAAGACCTGAAGATCACTATGCAGTGGGCTATCAGGATCAACCCTATAAAAGCAGCAGGGGAGAGATCATGGATGAAGTTAATATTTTCAGTACCTGTAAACAGTAACTCCTCTTGAAGACTTCCTTTATGTACTTGTAGTTTAAGGTGAACTGTAGGAAATTCTTGCTCCTTTTACCAGGTAAAAACTTTGCCAGAAGATCAGCATGAGAACGTGCTACAATGTACTACATTCCCAATGCTATCAAGTGTTGCTTAAACACAGCACAAAATAAGCTGTTTATTTGGAAAGAGCAATTTTAATTCTCTTCAGTTCAGTTGTGTTCAAATAAGAGGGGAGAAAAACAGGAAGACTGTAGTCATCTAGTTTTCAGCACATAGTTAGTGAATCCTTTATGG
This sequence comes from Toxostoma redivivum, assembly GCA_013397375.1. Taxonomy (NCBI): domain Eukaryota; kingdom Metazoa; phylum Chordata; class Aves; order Passeriformes; family Mimidae; genus Toxostoma; species Toxostoma redivivum. Next base: position 661,500 of record VXBI01014713.1, on the reverse strand, counting down.
AATATGTAATTGTAGTTCTGCATCAGCTGTTGAAAGTAATCTGCATCAGCAGAAGTACTAAAGCCAGCAGCTTCAGCTCAGCAGAATTTCAACAACTGTTTGTTCCAAAATGCTGGTGGTGAGCAGCCTGGCCATTAATTCAGACACTACTGGGTTAATCCCACCAAGCTCTGACACCTCATCAGCTTTTAAATAGAAGAGACTAGTCCAAAACACCTGCAGCAAGCCAAATGTTAAAGGGACTGAAAGGCTATTAAATCTAATCCTCTGCTACAGCTGAAACTACAAAGTTATTAGATCTCATTTCAGAACTCCTTTGTCCCCATCCTACCAGTGGGAAATTATTTCAGAAAAAAGTCTTCCAGTGCTTAGGAACCTCTCATTTCAAGCCATGGCTTTTGCTGGGCCAGTTCAAAGGGACTTGTTCTAGTAACAACACTGGACCTTCCTCACATGGGCTCTTTCCTCTGACATCTACCCTCAGCTACTCTGCACACACTGCATTTGTTTCCAGACACTTTTTGCTGCAATAAACACAACACTTCTTCTCTTAGACATTCTGGAAGGCATTTGCTGCATGCACTCCACTTCCCCTTTTCTGAAGGCAGAAAATGAGACCTGTTCACAGCATTTGAACAGAGGTTTCAAATCACTGCACGTGGTTTGAGCACTTGGTGACAGAAGTGCTCGATAGGAAGGCCTTCAATAATGTGACACAGATTTCTCTGATATTCCTCAAAACCTTCACATGCCCATGATTACACTAAGAAGGAAACAAAACTATTTCAGCAGCTGGTGACCCAGTTTGCACAAGTCTCACCCCTAGGACAAGGCAACAATTCCTACAGGCAGGTCAACTACTGTGCTGACACAGCCTCTGTCCTTCCCCTTATCCCCCAGGACACAGCTGAACCCATGGAAGCTCTTGCCTCCATTCCAGATGTTGCAGCCACCCAGCACAGTTTGGGCAGGCTATGCCTTTCTTTAGGGTACTGTATAGGGATGGCAGCAGATGATCCTCTCACCAGGTGTACTTGACTCTAACACCTCTAGGATTGAAGTTATTGGACTATGGATGTAACAAGGTGAGTTATGTACTGCTTTTCACCTTGTGCATTAGGTGATGACAAGACAAGGTACATATAATATAATTCACATTTATGTGATAGCTAAAAGTTTCAGTCCTATGTGTCTGTTTCACTGGAGAAATAAACAACTAATGACACTCAGTTCTTTCCTACATCTTCAATGAAACTAGAAGCTGGATTTTCCTGTCATTAAAAACAATTTTAAAAATCATGCAAAAACTCTTGAAAAAAATTTTCATCATTTAAAGCTGCATATTTTGGAGCACTTTTAGAATTGAACAGTAATGACAGTTAATGCAATACAGTGTTGGCAGTGAAAAGCAGGTCTGTCTTTTTGCCAGCTCAATTACTACAGTTCCATCTCTACACATTCCTAAGTATCAGAATTACAGCCACTACTTAGTGGCTACAATTACCATTACTGCTACTACTATTGTAACACACTATTTTATATGCTCTGGATAGAGATACTCATTCATCAAGAATCTCTCCAGCAATAATAAAAAAGGCTGTTCAGAACATGTAAAAAGTTTATTAACTTACTTGAGAAGCTTAACATGCCACTCATACAAGCTGTCATTTACCAGTTCCACTGAATATATCCCTGTAGAAACAGTAGATGGAATTAATTATGCACTAAAACTGTAGATAGAAAACTTAGCAAAAACATTCTTTGTTTTTAAATATGAATACTGTCAGCAGGTGTAAGCAATGGGTAGGATACTGATGCTGAGGCCTGTCCTTCCTCCAGCAGCAGATGCACTTCTGAGCAACTACAAGGAAAAAGTGTTTTCACTTCTGTTAAAAAAATCCACATTAATCAATTTTTTTTCTGATACTTAACCATTTCACCTTCAAACCTTCCATGAATACAACTCCAGCTTGCTCATTACTCACTATATTTTACACCCAGTACACTACTAGTGTGTTTTTAAGACACTTCACAACACAGTGTGAGTATGCAGCATGGTTACACAGGTTCTCATCAGTACAGGCACACCAGGACAGCACACAGGACAGCGTATGCAGCAGAAACCCCAAAAAAAGAGACACTGCAGTGGATGAAGCACATTCCCAACAGCTGACTGAGGAAGCCAGGAAGATGCATCTGAAGAATGCAATGGCCTGTGGGAGCCAGCTGGTGACTTTCAGCCTGTTTGTTTGAAGCATATTAAACAACAGTTGTGCATTTCACTCCCAGGGAAGGATGGAAGTGATCTGCCATTTTCTTGTATATTCAAAACTTCCTCTCTGCATAAATTCACAAGCAGCTCTGGAAAAAGCAATACATCTTTAACCATGAGACAAGATTTAGAGCATGGTATCAGTCATGTACAGAAGTTAAATCTTTTCTTTCACAGAATATTCATGCATATAGACTAACCCACTATTATTAAATTCATTACCTGGCCTAATATTTAACAGCATCTTTCTTGCTGACATAATTAGTTGGAAGCCATATGCAATCAGGAACCTGTCTAGGATTTCTGAAGGCAATACAAGCACCAGACTGCAGTCACCACATTCTCCCCAAGGAATGGAGGGTATTAATTTTTGAGTTTTATTATTCTAGCAGAAAAATAAATTTGTAGTTGAAACTTGTCAGCATTAGTACTTGGAGTACAGATGACATTTCAAGTTGTCCAGACACCTTTATTTCTAAAACATTTCAAAACTTGGCACACAAGTTAAAGCACCTATATTTGTTTCTCCTGAGTGCCACTAAGAAGTGGATACCGCAGCCAAGAGCACAATTTCTAATTTTTCTATGTCCAGAATAACAATGTAGGCTTGAACACATACTCACTGTGCATCCATGTCCCTTTTAATCAGCAGCTACCTCAGAGACATGACATCTCTGTTTGAGGATCAACCAAAGGAGCTATCAAGGCCTTTTTCCAATTCCCCAGATCCAAGGACACTATTTTCTGAACTGACCTTAGTGTAAGTCACAAACTGTAAGAATTTCAATTTGTACTGCTCTGATGTAACAAGAGCTGACATTCAGAACTCTGCTCATTGTCAACTACCATTAGTGACAAATCTATTTCAGTTTTGTATCCAGAATATTTTCTTCCACCTGCACCCAAATGGGAGCAAGGAACACTTGTTACAGACAAGGCAGTAAGTTACAGCAGGGCTCCTGACACTGTGCTAAACAATGGAAGATCCCAAGAGAACTTCCATCCCTTTGTTCACCCACTCAGCCTCCAGCCCCACTCCTGCCCTCCTTCCACTACCCTGGGCCCCCTGTCCTTAACCACAGCTCCTGTCCCAGTCCTACAGCTCCAAGGCTCACACACTTTGCCAGCTCCCCCAACAGGAAGAGCTGTATGCACTAAGCCAGGAGCTGCAGGAGGGTTCTTCAGAGACAGGCTGAGCTCAGGACTGAGCCTTCCCACCACAGCAAGACTCCAGCAGCCTTTCAATCAGCCACGTTTGGAGCCACAGAGCATCTGTGTCTCCTCATCACCAGCACCAGGGGGGCTCTGAGCCTGCACACAGAAACTGCTTAACAACACTATCCAGAGCTGAGGGAGGGCATTGCTTGGGGCTTCCTGAATAATCAAGAGGTGTTATTTGGAAGTAATTCATATGCTTTTTTTGTAATTTTGACAGTAAGAGGAAAAAGGTTCCTGTAAAAAAGAATTTAACTTATGAATAGCAGTTTTTGAGAAGTCCTTAATTTAGGAAATTAATCAAGGCAGGTTCCTCTGGTTTAAGCACAAGATGGGGCTTTTTTATTACTCAAAGGTGATCAAGTAAAAAGAAACCCACAGAACCATGAAGCAAGCAGAAAAAGTAAGAAATTTAAATGTAGAAAGAAAAACAATTCCTTTCAAAACAGAGGCAACATCTTACTTAGGGCAACATTACTATATCAAAAAGTAAATCCCATACAGTGTTTGGATAAAAGCAGGGAATTGAAGTCTATATGAATTATATATGAATAAAACAGATGCTAAAGATATGAACAGGAAGATTTCATTTAATATCCCCAAATTCTTTGTTTCTTGTCCTTCTTTCCCAATCCCCTAAAATTACATTAAGTCACTTGTGAATCTCCAATCTGATATGTGGAAATGAGATATCTTGCTTTGCAGGACTTGTGGCTTCCATAATCTGAACAGGTTAATGAAACTGCCTAATTCACAACAGAGTATCTTAATTTGCTGGAGTATTTTTTGCTACTGTAAGCTCATAAGAAAACTATTTTCTGTTTCTTTAAGGGCAATTCTTCCCCTAGATTTCCCAGGTAGATAAGCAACTTTGGCTTGAGAGCAAGCTTGGAATCTTTTGCATGAACTCCAGCAGCATTGCTTCATTTGATAAAAGAAATTAATTTCTAAAATAGATACTACCTTGAATGCACACCTACAACTGAAGCTACTGTGTTTTAATAGTACTTTTCATAAAACAGTCTAATGGAAAAGAAATATTTAAAATACTATTGCTACAAGTGTTATTCACTTCAGAACTCCCAGTGTTGCCCTACTGTCAGTCCTAAAAACATGTAACCTCATGCAAACTAAATAAAGTCATCCTTACCCAACTAAAACTCAGCCTTAGCCTTCTGACTTGTCTTACAAAGAAATGAAAACAGCATTAAATTACCTTGCAACAGTTACCAGAACATGGGAGTTTCACAATGGTTCCCTTTGTGCATCAGTAGGAAGAAATTAAATTTAGGGTAAAATGGACCATGGGGCAAGTACTCTGAACAAAAATGACATTAAAAAACCAATTAGCTGCCACAGCCTGTGCACATGGTGCCAGTTACCTAACAAAAGGCTGAACTAGGCTATGGAAGCAGGAGTCCTGTGAGAAGGAAAAGAACCGGGAACAGAAATTCACTCAAGGTCAAAGAATAAATGAAACCATAAAGGAATGAATCTAGGTAAGTTTTATAACAAACAGCATCAATTTACTGCCAAAAATGCAGTAGGATGGTGTTTCAAAGCAGAATTGCCATCATCTTTGTAGTGTCAATCTCTACTTGACACTACTTCAATACCATGTTTTAGAGCTCAACACGAGGCATCCAGTTGCAGTATTTTCACAAATTTCCAAAGTCATAAGCTCTAAGTTACTGCACTCACTCCTTGGAACCTCAACTTTCTGTAAAGTTTAGCAAGATTTGCTCTTGCTCATAATTTAGAGCAGGCTTTCCTACATCAAAATCAATCTTTTGCAGCTTGTTAAGATGTGTTTATCTAAAGCCAAAAATAGCATTACTAGAGATCCTACACCTCCCCTCAAACCACAGCTGACTCCAGGGGTCCCACCCCACTACTGAGCACCCCACAAACTCCTTACAGTCTGCCATGTTCCAGCCAACTCAGCTCTAATCACCAAAACAAACCCTGAAGGTCAAAACTGGGCAGTAAAGCATTCCCCATGATTTCACACAGATCTCCTTCCAGCCCCTCCCTAGAGCCACTAACCCACTCCTTGCCAGGGAGATGTGGTTGGGGCACACTGGCAGCACTCAGGTGCAGCAAAGCTAAAAGAAGGAGGCTGCATTAGATCAACACTAGCTTACCCCATCAAATTTATACCCCAGACATTTTACCACTGTCCCCAGCACTTCCAAGCATGAAACAATTGACCTGAAGGTTAAATATGACAAATCAAAACAGGAAACTATTGTCTCTCCACCTCTGTTCTTTTACACACAATTAAAATGGCATTGCCAAGTGAGATTTAAGTCCACTAGAGATAAATATGGGCGTAAGTTCAGAAAAGTGAAAGAGTATTTAAGTTGATACTGACTCTCTAATGAGGCATTTCTCCTGTTCCCACACCTGGCTGCAGCAATAGAACTGTCTATTTGGCAGACTTAGAGGAACACAACTTGCCCAAAATCTATGTCATTTCTATTTCTCATATGGTAACACTCAGACAATTCAATATGCTGAATCCTTTGCTGAGCTAGTTTAGCTACAGCTCCTATAAGGAATTGTCTGAGTCTAAGACGTCCCTTTGGGAGTCCAGAGTTGCTGAGACCCTGGTCAGGGGGCTCTGAGACCCTGGGATGATCCCAAAACATCTGTGGGGTTGATTATAGCCCTTGGAACAAATTACCAGCTTTAAATGAGAACCTAAAAGTCACAGTAGTTTAAGTAGTGTTATCATAAAGTGAAAATACAGATTGTAGGATTTTTGGGAATGGGGATTTTAGAACACAAGATGGAGGAAAAAGCACGTGTTTGGTCTTTCTTTGTTCTTCTTCATCTCCATTTTCTATTGTGGAGTTGGCACTTTTGGATTGGTTTAGAGTAGAAGTTCAGTGTCTAACATAGATGATGGGAATTGGGAAATAATTGTAAACATCATGTAGGTAGTTTTTAGTATAAAAAGATAACACTGCCCTGAAGGGGCAGAGAGTGTGCCATGGCTGCCCTGCCAGACAGACCTGGCTGGGCTGAGAGAAAATATTACAGATAAGAAAAGAATAAACAACCTTGAGACCGAGAAAACTGAAGAGCTCAGATTGATTCCAGCTCGGGCACACGAACTGCCAGACAAGAACTTTTACACATCTCGGGGAAAAAACCAAAATGGATTCCGAGAGGAATAAATGAAACAGCCATCCACTACCTAAAGATAATCACTGGTCATTATTCAAACTAATTTAATATACAAGTTTGTTTTCCACTATAATTCACGTCATTATTCCAAGGAATATATGTTCTGACTTTTCTCCACAAATAAACTACTTCATGTAATAAGAGTATATAAAATGAATCCATGTATTTTTACATATGTGCACACACAAACACGCACATATATAACAAACGTGGGGCAATAAAACACAGAAAAGTTAGCAGGTAGTATTTCCCAGGAGAATTCATTTAAAGCATACTTTAAAAAGGGAAATCTGAGGCATTTTACCTGTTTTATAACTCTGTGATCTATATATATCCCTGAGTTCTTTCATAAGTCGATCTGAAGCCTGAACTGACCCAGAGACTGCACCCTGAAACAAACAAAAAAAACTCCAAATAAGTGAAAAGCAATATTTACAAACAGCTTTACATTGCAAAGTTAGACTAACTAGAAGGTATTAACAAAATATTAATTTCTGAAAAATTAAATATGCTAGTGAGCAAAGTCCACTCCAAAGAAGCAAGGCCCTCACTCTAAAGAAGCACATTAATATAAACTACTAAATGCTATAGGTGATACAAACTTTTAATCAAGGTACAACAGGTATTTTTCTGTAAAGGACCTAAAATTTTGGCACTTTAATTTCCAAGATGGATGCACAGTACATCTCAGAGTGAAATATTTCATTTTACTTTCTGCTTTTACACACTAGGAAAAAGAGTAATCCTAATTCTAAGAATGAGCTTCTACACCTAAGGTTTTATTGCTTTCTCAGAGGTATATTTTTATTTGGTCATTGAAAAAGGCACAGGAGTTGGGAAGTATCCACTCTAGAATAGCAGCTTCCAGAGGAATAAGACCAACCAGTGAATTTAGAAAATGTGGAACAAAAGCAATATTTTTTGCTATTGAGTGAAAAAAAATCAACATCTACACAGAGGAAGGTAAGTAAACCTTAACATAGAAAATATTTCTTGTGACTTGCTTGTCATAGTTCTTGTGATTTATGCAACCAGGACAAAATCTCTTCTGCTCTTTTAGAGCTCAGTTCTGTACTGCTCAGCACCTCAAAGTGAGAGAAAGTTCAAAACACATGTAATTTTCTTGTATGTTATGGGATTACTCTGTTTATATATCCCACCCAAAATACCACTTTAAGTTCAAGAGTTTTGAAAAACAGAGAGATAAAAGTTAGCATTTTAAGATTTAAAATACAGAACAGGAACAAGGACTCCAAATGAGTTAAGGTAGTAAGCACCCCAAACCCTGACCCTGTGACACTTGGGCTTTCACCTGCAGTGTGCTTCCCAAGGGTAGATTATTCCATTGGGCCTCTGCAGTTCCCTTCTGCTCCTGCTCTTCAGTCACTGCCACTGAAATGCAGGCTAACATATGGAGCTCATAAGCATGGCTGGGGGGAGAAACCATGACAAAAAAATAAACCACCCCACTACCAAACAAAAAAGACTCATCTAGAATAATTCAGCCTATCTCTATCAAGTAGTGAATGAGTAAGCTAATGAGGCTGCTTTTTTACTCCTCCTAAAAATTCAAAGATCCTTATTTCTTCAGTTTCCTTCCAGACACTATGGAACACCTACAAACACATCCTTTTTGGACAGAAGAGTCAGAAAAGTATTTTTGGAAGAATATGAAGCAGCTGTGACCATTGCCTAATACCTGAAACATCCTCCCTGTTTGCCTGAAGTCCACGGTCATGTTTTATATTCTACAAGGTCTTAATTGTAGCACCAGATTACTTCTCAATAAAAATTACAGTTACTTGATGGTAAAGCCTCCATATAGTCCTCTGGCTTCTCTGTCCAGTAGTATCAAATAATACACTTAGCTCCACACTAGAATCTGTAGACTTTTCTTTTAAGGCTATTCATTTTCATATGCCTTTGGATTTAGTTATGCAGATTTCTGAAATTCCACTAGTTTTTCTTAACAGACCGGTATGAAGGATGAATCTTGTAATTAAACATGCAAATAACAGGCAACTCCTTTCATCTGATCAAACAAAAGCTACACAAAGAACTTCTCAGTTTACTATTTGCCTCTCTATAGAGCGGTATCACACAAAGAAGGGATTTCTTGAACACCAAGTACATGAAATTTTATGGAAAAAGGTTGTTTATATGCAATATCTGCATATTTCTACTATTAACACCTGCTATTTACAGATTAGCTGAAAAAGGCAGCATTACACTTAACCAGTTAACACAGCAGTGTTCACCACCATTCTTGCTATAGGTTGCTGTGCTTTGTGAGCATTGAGGCTCATCAGTATGTTGAGCCTGGAGGAAAGAGATTTCATAGACAAGTGTCAAGACTTTGGTTTTCTTCTGAGCAGAGCTGTGCAGATCCTTGCCCCTTCCACTGTATTTCTTACTGAAAGAAGGAATTTTCTTACACTTTTCACAGATTGCCAACCTACAAATATAGGCAATTTAGAGCAAGTTAGATGGTCAAAGTCATCCTGTGGGAAACTACCTCTATCACTGCATCTCTATTTCCATCCAATTAAACTACTGAATTTCTATACATGATGTTGGAAGTTCATCTTGGCAAATGAAAATTTAGGTATCTCCTGTACTGGAGGCATTTAAAACCCAAAGCTTAACACACCCACATCCCCCTGACTGCCATTAAAACTGCTGATAAATGAGGTGGTATTGAAGAGGTCAGCTGTACTGTGTAAGCAAGCCTCAGCACACTTTGTCTGTAACAGTGTTTTTCACCCTTTTTCCTCTAGGAGTTTCTGGTTGGGCTGCCCTCTCCTTATATAGCAGCATTAAATATAGTTACACTTACTACTCTAAAGAATGGATGGCCTGTAAACCAGTAACCTACAATCAGGAGAAAGAGGATAGCAAGCTTAACTTAAGCAGTTTAGCAGAGGAGCTTATTTGATGTGCTCTGAACTCCCCTTGGAGGAACTTGCAGAGGAAGGTAACAGCTAAAGCTGATGGTAAGCCTAATGCCAAACACCACTGCTCTGAAGCACGTCTCCATTCTGGTGTCACTTGAGGGTTTTGGAGCTACTGTGAAGTGCAGTTTAGAGGAGAGCACGACTTGCATCCCAGCACTGCACGAAACAGAGCATTGAGGCCAGTTTTGACTACAGTGATACTAAAATTAAAAACTTTTTCCATAACTCACTACATGCAAGTTATCATTTCAAAGACTGAACTCAGATATAAATAACAGTATCCTTCTGGAAAAGTGGGACTTGACACTCCAAGGGAGATAAAGTTCCCATTTCTCAAATGGTGACAGTAAGATTTATAGTTGCAACTGCCTCAGACATAAGTGGTCAGTCATGGGATCTGACAGGTATCTGTCACGTGGGGCTGATGCCAAGAGCAGAAAGGCAAAGCCATTTCATCTAAGTAGCTAAATGAGCTGCCAGACCTGACCCAAGTGACTTTTTTTTTTCTAGTAAGTAATAAAATAAGCACAAAGAGTCTCACTTAATCATCCTGTCCTGTACCAGCATATTTTGTGGCTCTCCAGAACAACGAGCAGGTAAGCTGGAGAAATCCCTGCTACAAGAGGCAAACATCTATGCTACAACATGCCAGCTGCTGAGAGCTGCAAATACCAGAAATACCTGATGCAGGAATTCTCACAGCCAAAACTGTTGAAAAATATTCATGAGATGCATCACTACTGTCCTGTTCTCAAACTCTTCCCCAAGGATGAGCCATTGCTGCAAACATGAAACTCATGGTGTGGTTGGACCAGCACTTGCCATTGCCCTGCTGTACTAAGGCCATAGAGACAACAGGACTTTTTTTCCCCCCTTCCAACCCTCAAAATGCACCCACAGCCTGCTCTCCCCACCAAGTTATAGGGGATAGGAGGTGCAGGTCACTGCAGTTTTATATCCAAAGATCTGATTGTTTGTTTTCTGTTTGATCAGAAAAATACTGTGAACACATCAGAACACTACAGGAAACCTCTTCACCCAATACATTTCAGAAGACTTAGCCACAAGACCAAAAAATACCTGCTGAAACAGCACATGAAAACTTCTCCAAGATAATAAACTGAAATCTAGAATGACCCAAAAAAAAGAGCTAAAGAACATAAGTCCATTGTCACTGAACTTTCTCCATATTTGTGCAGGAGCACATTAATTCCTGGAAGTTCAGGTAGGTTCATACTTCTTTCAAGAATTAGACTAAAAATAGAAATGGCACCTTAGATTTCATAAAATCTGAAGATGAAAGTAGAGACATTGGAGACTTGTAAAGGGAAGTGCTTAAACTCCTCAGTATGAAATAGGAAAAGTTAATAGCATTATCTAAATAAGAAAGGCATTAATCTCTAAAATGACTGTGGGGAGAGACCTCTGAAAAGCAAGCAGCAGCAAGTTGTTAAATATTTGAAGTTAATGATTCCAGTTCAAAGACCTTTTATAACTCCAGGTAAGCAAGTGGTTCTTTAAAGTTATTACAATGTTAAGAGGAGGATTAATTCTTGCTCCAAGTTACATACTGTACCATGAGCCAAATTTATTTCCTGATGCCAGCAAGAAGAATGGGATTAAGGATACTGCCAAGGAAAGAACTCATTTACAAAATTAGTAAATACACATTCTTAACTTGTATAACACATATAAACCCCAAACACTCCTATGGCAACACCCTGAGAAGCAGAAAAAATGTCTTTAACCTATCAGGAATAAATGAGAATGGGAGTGCATGCACTGCTTTGCCACGAACAAGCTTTGAGCCTGATCTGTAACTCCAGCCTGCACTGCAGCCAAGTGCAGAGAGGACAGCCCATGGACTTGGGCCAAAGAACATGGAAAGGAACTGAAAAGTCTTCTGGCTGCTCTGGGCACCAGTCAAAGCCCTATATTATGCTGCACATTCCCTTTTCCAACAAGCAGCATGTAAATGGCATGGGTTTGTTTTACTGGCCTCTGCTGAGGAAACAGAGCATCCCAAAAGGCTGCATGGCTCCTGTGAAAAAACAGACCAGGTTCAGCCACTGCATTTAGGTTTGTGAAACTCATACTGTCCTCTAAGAAACCCAGTTGTGAGGGCTGTACAGATTTAAATTTTGCTTTGTGTTCAGACACTCAGCACACTTCTGCTCTCTTATGGTTAACACATTCTATTAGAAGCCCCCTGTTTTGGCAGCATGGAGGACCAATCAAATGCTACTGGGTTAGCTCCTTCCTAGGTCAGTAGCACAGCTATAGCTTTTGGTTCTCCAGCAACTAAGAGTAAACCCTGACAAGTCCTTGGAGAAATTATTTCAGCAGCACAGCTATTTCTGGTGACCCACAAAAATACCACAGTTCCTCAGCAGCAGTTGAATACCCTGTTCCCTGTACTCAGCTGACCTTGTTTATGCACCAGCATCAACAAGAGTGTCTTGGCATGAGAAACAGCTATTATGTAAGTTGAATCTGCTGTTGTCAAACAGAAAACCAGCAGTGTTCATTTCAGCTCCACTAAATGTGGAGGGAAAAAGCAAAAGGAAAGACAGTATTTGCCAAATGGGAAAAGAACTGATAGCAAAAGAAAATTTGCAGTTTTAAGAGGCTTTCTGCACCAAGGAAGAATGCTGACACTACAAAAACCTTAACCTTTTTTCTGTCTTACCAAATTTCAGATGATTGTAAAGCAGGCCATGCCTTTCAGGCTGCAAGAGGATACATTTTCTTTAACAATTAAAGACTCCTTACTATTGGGAGTTGAGTTACACACACACACACAAACCCTCACTAGGTATCTTCTCAAACTGTGAACATTCAAGTTTAAACAAAACCAGTAAGTGACAGCTGTGCTTATGGCTAGCCAAGCCTCAAAACCTGACAAGGCTATACAGCCAAAGCAGTTTGGGACCTGACATTTATCTGCTTTTAAACCCTGCAGTGCCAATCAGGTTTGAGTGTCAAAATTTTAAAACCCCTTGGATGATGCAGATCATGAACAGAAGCATTAAATTTTTTACACATTTTAAGCCATCTATGAAACAGAAGCTTTGATTTCTTTGGGAGTCAGGGTAAATGAAATTAAGGTTGTATGACATCACCACAGCCTCCTACATGCACCTTTGAGAAGGAGAAGCCCTTCTGGAACCTGGCACTTGGGACAGAATGCTTCTAAGCCTCTGGAGAACAAGCACTTTTTCTACAACTGCCTGCTGGCAAGATCACTCAAAACTGACAACAAAGCTGCAGAGCTGCTGAAGGCCCCTTACTTTACACATGGCAATAAAAAAACTGCACAACAATCCACCACCTGTCAGTAATTTCCAAGTGGCACAGCTTTTACTGAAAAATAAACCCATGCATAAAATGGATTTAAAGCACAGGTTTACCAAGTATTTGAAGTCATCCATTACTTTTAGTACAGGCAATTTTAATGATGGCTTTAGTATTTTTACTTCAATAAGGGTTTGGCAACAAAAGTCACACTCACAGCCTAGATGCATTCTGCTGATTCTGCAAGGAGAACTCATGTTGGTAACAAAGGCACCAAGCAAGAAACAGAGGGACAACCACAAGACACCTCTGGAGATGAGCAGTTAAACAGTCAGCTACAGGTTAATTTGTGTCTAGATGGGTTTTCATTGCTGAAAACCACCTTTATTTTAAAGTCAGAAGTATTGCAAAGAAGCATGGAATCATTAACTCACATTTAAGTGATCTTGCCTTTGATTTTTTCTGATTTTTTCTAAGATTGCAAGGTTCTCTTTTTCAATGCCTTCATCCTCAGATTTCTTCCCATCAACTGGTTCCTCCTCCTTCATATCATAGTGATCCAGATCTTCAATGTCCTATAGGAGAGAGAGAAGTTAATTGTAAGTAACTGTACTGAGCTCTTCATTCAATGAAACCTCCTCCAAGGGCATGTGGGATGCAGTCACATACTACACAGCACTATGGATTTGTGATTGTTAGATGTCATTTCTGTTTTGTTCTAACTTCACCCTCAGCCTACATATCCATTGGAAGTATAGGGAGCCTTCATAATACAAATGCAACCCAAATTCACAGCATGTTTCTGGTCACAGAAACAAGCACAAACTCTACAAGAAGATGGGATTGTAGAGAATTAGCCCACTGAAGTAGGTAGAAAACCAGTCTAGAGAATCCAACAGCACTCCAAGTTAGGGTGGCTCCAAGATGTTTCCAAAAGCAGACTCTCTTGCAATTAGAATCCTAGCTACGCTACACTTCTTGCAAGCAGTGATTAACATATCTGGCAGGGCTACAGCGACCCTTAAAGAAAGTTAAATATTAGAAAACTCTGTGTACTTTATTCAAGGTTAGCATTTCAGCTGAAGATTAGATGCAGTAATTTTGGAGTCAAGATGTAAGAATTGTGTGGTCAAGCGTTCTGCTCATACGAGCCAACACTTCGGTTCCATGTTCTGTACCAAGGCACTAAAACCCCTCCACTCTGTATCCTCAGACAGGCTCATCTTGCATGGCAGGAAAGCTCAAATTCAGGGATGCCCTAGTGCCACAAACACACCTGGTATGTTTGACAACACTGTTTCCTTCAGCCGTTACAGAGTTTATAGACAGTGATCTCCAAAATGCTCGTGTTTCTCCAATGATAGAGCTGAGCAATTGTAAACTGCTTCTCCATTTAGAACTGGGACTAGATTACAGGTTGCAGATATCACTGCCACACACAGTGCCCCCTGACAGCTGCTAAGTAATGCCAGACTATTTCTTTTTTGTACAAAGTAACCCAAAGAGAATGCAAAAGGCTACTCTAGCAGTCTGCAAGCAATCAGAGCCTTGTGGCAGCAGGATATGGGACACACCACCTTCACAGAAACACCAGCTCCAGCAAACAGTCGGGATCAGCCTAAACATGGTGCAAGAAAGGCTGCTTCAAATTAATTTAACAACTTGGTAACATTTAGATCCTTCCTATAGGAAGATCATTTATTCAGAGAGAGTTGTTCATTCTTACTACACCTTCATTAAAAATCTAAATCTGAAGTAGACAGAACAGTTCTACTATAATAAGGCAATCTATAGTGGTATAGAAAGCAAGCATCTTGGAGTGATTCTAACATGTAGCAGAAGCAAGGAAAGGGTGATTCTTACAACTAAAAAGCTCATTTAAGAGAGCACTATGTTGCCAGACATGAACATAAAAGTTTAGTGTGTCTGTTTCGATGTCCTTCCATTTCCTTTAATTTATTACACTCAAAAACTAGCTCACCATTTAATGAGTCAGCAAACTGATTTAATCTTAGCCAGTCTGCTTCAATTTGGGAGGCACTTCCAACTGTATCAGAGCCAGTTCACATGCTGCTTGAAATAGGAGTTAACAATGCAAAAACTTACTTATTTGGCACACAATGTTATGTATTGTTTGACTAAAGCACAAACAGATGTCCAATTCTCTGTATCCAAGTACCTCACAGCTGAGATCTAGGTTTAAGAAGAAAATTTCACTAGTTTTCTGGTTGAAGGCAAAGCTGACATTCAGGTAAACATCCAAATTTTAATTATCCTTTCTGTTGAGCTCCAGGGAGGTTACATTTTATGTTTGGTTTAATTATTAGCCAGATATTGCAGAGCAAAATGCCGAAATTCTACTAGATTAGGACAACTTCATATACAGACATACTTCACCCATATCTTCTTCTTCCTCCTCTTCTGATGTAACTTCTTCTGTTGTTCCATTCTGCAATACAACAATGAAGGTTCTGCATAAATTCTGCATATGCTTCTTGCTTTCAAAATCAGCAAGTCTCCTCTCAAAGAGAGTATACAGTCAATACAGTAAATGCAAAAGTTACATGTTAAACTTCAATCCTTTGCAGATGAGGGTAAGATGTATAAAGATGCTTTCCTGGAATATGACAGTGAAGAGACTTTTGCATGAAGCAAAAATAAATCGAATGTCTCAATTAATTCCAATTAAGTTGTAAGCATAAACTTTAGACTCAGATAAGGAACATTCTATTCTGAGACAGTGACAAATGCAACAAACACATCAAGTGGTTAAACCCACAGCCCCTTAACCACTAAAATCAGATCATGGTTCTGATAAGAATCCATCTACATCTACACCCTAGAAAGAAAAAGCTCAACCAACTTTAGACCTCTAGAACTTAATGGATTCTTTTTCTCACTACCTAGAACTTCCATGCAGCCACTACTATTGTCATGTAGCCACTGCTATTAGACTACTTGAGGAAATACCAAAACAATACATTGAGCTCATTTTTATGACTTTCTCTTCCAGGATTCCACTCCAAGCTCAGGAAGTCTGAGTTGCAGAAATACCCAGGAGCATTCTGATGTGCTTGTCTTCTGCTTACTCTTCCTTTGGCAAAGGAGGAATGACACTGCTCCATATATGGGACCAGATGAATCTTTGGTCAGAGTCACTAAGGCCCCTCTTATTTAAAATTGAAACTGTCTGACATTTCTGGCAAAGAAACCTTCCACGAGTTTGTTTGAGTTTCACAGCATGTGAGACCCTTCACAAAGCTGCACCCTAATAGCACAGCCCATTGCCTTACAGCTGCACTGCTGAGTGGGTAGCTCAGATAAAAGACCTATGGGATTACAATTTGGCACATGACCAAAAATTAAGCAAGTTATTTGTCATTACTATAGTATTGTCACCACAGGAAAGCCATCTGTTACTCTACAGGAGTATTTTAGCTATCATGTCATCTTAATGTGTGCAAGCAAAAGAACATCCCATAATCGTATCAAAAATACAAAAAAGAACAAGTAACTGTCAGTTACCAGTTCAGTTTTCAGCACAATACAAAACATTTTGGTTAAAAAGAACACCCCACAGGCCTTCACAAGTCTTAATTTTTCAAGTGCACTCCCTACCCAAAGTAGCATATGGCCTTGATATCCCACATCTCTGCAAGGGATCGAAGAAGGAAAATATCAACAGTAGTTCATCCAAGCACACACTGTGAAACACATACTCTTCAACAAAGAGCCAAATATTCCAGAAAAAGTAAGTTTGGGAAGCACTCCAAGTGCTCAGAGATTGGCTTGAACAATGTTTAGGAGGGAATTAAACTTGACAGCACTGGTATCACATGCACACCTTTCAGTGATACAGAAACTTCAAAGGGAATTGTGTAATATTATCACACCATTATTAAATGGATTTTGCAAACAAAACTCAGATTGAAGACACTGTAATGCAGAAGTGCTGCAAATCTCAGTTCTGGTTTACACAAGGTTCAATCAGTCCCATTATCTTGTTTCTTGGTGTTAAAAAAACAACTCCTGTGCTGGCATAAGAAGGTGTCCACAGCTTTTTAATTTACCTGTCCAGCTGGCAATGGCTGATCTAACATTTCAACATCTGGATGCTGAGGAAGATTATATAATCTGCAAAGGTCACATATTAATCGCTTCAGCTGCTGAAGAAGCTACAAAAAACAAGAAAACATGGGTATGTTTATGTAAACCAAAGCACAGAGAAATGTATTTCAAATTTTCTTCACACATTGATACTGAACTTGAAGTCAGTGTACAGCATTTAAATCTGCTTAGGTTGGAATAAAATTTCCTCTGTCACCTTTGTAGTAAAGTCCCCACAATAGAAACTCAAGGACGTGGGAAGTTAACCATGACTCCCATTCATCTTCCTGTGCCTAAGAAGAAAGCCATGAGCAGAAAAATAATGTACCCTGACAGCAGCATCTATTGCAAACATAGGTGTCTGAGCCACACATCACTATGGAATAAGCAAATGGTCACATTCCACAAGACAAAGTGGGCCATTCCCATTTCCCAGCTTAAGTAACCAGACCTTCAAAGAACCAAGGAGGAACAGTCTGATTTTCCATATCTGGAAGGCAGTAGGAGCAAGACAAACCCTGTCCAAGTCCCAGGAGCCAGGCAGGCTCTGAGCTGGAGCCCAGGCACTCTGCTTGCTGTATCTTGTGTCAGGGTGAGGCACAGTCTGTCACTATCTCTGACTTGTGTTTCCAACCTGCAGCTTCTGTTAACTGCAAACTATGCAACACCTCACACTCACTAATGCAAGCCAGAAATAAATTTACTGCTGCAGCAAACATTCAGTTTGCTAATTCAGTTAATTCCTACAGCTCTTCACTTTCTCTAGGCAGCTTCAGATTCCTAGCTAAGGCCAAAACATGAAAGACTATACTGCTGCATTTCCTAACTTTCTTGCCTTTGCGCACCTATGTCAGGAAAACAAAAAAAGGACTGCAAAATCCATTTGTAAAAAGGTTAACACCTCATTATTTGGAAAATAATACCCTAGATGAAGCTCACAGAAATTATACATCTATTTATGGATTTTTCTTCCAGATAAAAGGAGATTTGTCTTGCCACTTGTTGAGGGCAGTGTGCAAGACAGTCGTTTCTGCACACACACTCCAAAATAAATATCTAAAACCTTGCTCTGGCCAGTTTAAATGCTCTCACCTTACTCCACTGGAAGTGAAAAATTCAGTCTCTCCAGGGTTAAGAGCTCATTTCCAAGCCCAAATCACTAGCAGTGATAGGCAAATGCTGCCCTTATGCTATCTGAAAGCTTCAGTGCTTTTCCCTTCTACAGCAGAATTCCACACTGTGTTTCATAGGAATGTTATTTATCCATCTGAGGCCATGAACTGAGATACCAGCCTGCATTACAACACTCTCACACCATGTCTGCTGTTCCTGCATCATTCATGATAGTCAACCCAACTCAACAATAAAGCAGATAAACAACCTAACTCAAAAATAAAGCAGGTATCACCAAAAGGACTGGGGCACCAGCAGCATCTTTCTTAGGAGCATATACATGAGACGTGACAGGTTTTGGCAAAATCCCTTCTGTAACAGTCACATTACTCCATCAGCATTAAGACTCTACTTGTTTGAATCTTCTTGGGTACCTGGAACATCAGGAAATCTTTTAGCAGACAGGAATCAGGCTACTCAATCAAGAAGTTAGTTGCCAGATAGAATCACAAGTCCTAGAACTATTATTTTCAGTATGTGCAAGATGCTTAAAGTTGCACTGCTACACAATTTGTTGAGAAATTTTCTCTGCACAAACATTGCCTCATGGAGACTGCAGCATAAACCATACAATTCCAGGAGCTATAATTTTTCCTCACAGGGTCAAATAATTTGTTTATATCTTCTGTGAATCGTACAAAAATAAATCTAAGCAGTGAGGGAAGACTGCCTTGGAAAAGCATATGAACACAGTGTTGGATGTGCCTTGACAGAGACAGTAAGGGCAGGAGAGTTAAGAACTGCTTCCTGCCCTGCTTCCTCCACTCCCCCTCCTCCCCACAACAGGTCCTGTCAGCTGAACGAAACTCAGAAGGGATTTCTGCAGCCAGGACCTATCACACTGCGAGCTTCCCTCACACAGCGGCACAAGCAAGGAGCAGGAGCACCCTGGAGACAAGAAGGAGCTGGCACAGGCTGGCCCGGGTTACAGCTGTGCCTGGCAAGGGCCTCCAGCAGCTTTGCACCTTCTCACTTGCACTGGCACCACTCTGTGCCCTAGCACTAAGTGGCAGCTTATCAGCTTGGTGGCAGATCAGCTCCTGTGTGCTTCAGCACACAACCACCATTTCATCATGAAGGGGGAGGCAGAGACCTGCTGAGAGCAGGGATCCCCTTCCCTGGCAGAATTCTACATTGCAGGGTCAGCTTTGTGCAACTCACACTGCAGCTCATTTTTCTAGATCAGCGGCTTTACTTGAAATCAGTGTCTACAATTTGCAAAGGTGGTGGCAGAGCAAGAAGCTGATCCTGTCTGTACAACCCTTCCACCCTTCTTCCTTATTGCTACACTTTTCCTCCACAGGAATTAATTTAGTACCATTGATCATTCTGCCATGGATCACCACCACTGTTATCCCTTGTCCTCTGCTCATCTGTATGAAAAATCACAGGATAATTTGAGCTGAAAGGCATGTCTGGAAGACACCTGATCCAGCCCTGTGCTCTAAGCAGGGCCTGGCATGGTTTGGTATATGTTGGTATGTACATGAACAGACTATCAAGAGGGAGAGCCGACTTCTGTCATATATCAATAATTTAAATGTATTTCCAGGGTAACTTCACAGGCTTGACTAATGTAAAATGAATGCTTAACACACACACTTGGTGGCTAGTGAAAAAAGAAAGCTATCAGGACACCAGTAGTTTCCCTGGAATACAAACTGCCTAAAGCACAAAATAAACAGCAACCAGAACCCAAAACCCACAGGGTAAAGGAGCAATGTGAATAACCTCCAGAAAGGAAACCCTCAAGTGACCAAATACAATATAAACTTGTTATAACAATTATAATTAATATCAAAATAACAAAAATTACACCACACATCCTCTATAATTTTTAATGCTTTGGGAGTTCTGAGAAGCTGGTGGTTCTTCTGGACACCATAATGATGGTTTAGAACACAAATACCTCTTGAAATTTTCTTTCCTATATTAATGCCCTGCACATCCAATAACAGTTTAGAACAATTTTTTCTGAAACCCAGCCTACACTAGGAGGCTTTTGTTATGTGTGAAGAGACCTTCCTAATGCAGTCTGAAAGCATTCACAATTTTAGGATACCTTTGATGATATTAATATCCTGCTGGGCTCACTATGAAATGCCCTGTTTCCTGATTACCAAGAAAAATGAATTTAAGAAGTACAGTTTAAGCATAGAAAGACTTAATTATTCTATGTGTCTCTACCTACACCCACAATATCTATATAAAAATAAATGCATCAATAAATCTTAGCCTACCACTGAGAAAGTGCTGAAGAAGGGTACAAATGGAAACAGAGGGAAACAATAATTGTCACCTGGAGTGTGGCCACTACTTGGCTATCAGGTAGCAGTGACAGCACCTCCCCTGGCCTCCCCCACACCCAGCAACCTCGGGCAGTTTCAGAGTACAGCAAAGCTGATTCCTGCATTTTGACTCCCACTACAGAAATAGCTGCTGCCACGCTGGGAGCTTGCAAGAGACAACATTCCTCCCTGAAATGCCTCTATGTGGGACTTCATCTAAAATATTAACACAGAAGCAGTGTACTTCAAGAAAGCAGCTTATCCAAGGTGTAAACACACTTATGCCAGGAATTGTGTACTTACTCTTGACATCTTCCATGCAAGTTTAAGGTCTAGAGTGTGAGAATTAAAGCTGCCTCTCGGAATTAAAGCCCATTTCTCTATTCAATTTAAAAAGCAAATCTCCAAGTAGTCTAGAGTTATACTTAACATCTCATGAAATAAGGTTTGAGGCTTCAGACTTGCATCATGTAACTTCCATCACAGTAAACAGAACAAGGGAATTGCAGTAAGAGTTCTCTTTTGCATAGCACAGCCACTAGAAGGCAGATGGCAGTTTCATACTTAGGAAGTCTAAAGTGTGGCTGATTTTCAGAAGGAAATTCAGGAGACTAGGGGCTGAAAGAACTCTGTAGCCTCTTCATCAGCTGACTGAAACTTGTCCAACATTGACAACCAAGCAGCTAAGCTCTCCAAACCTGATGATATCCATGCTGATCACATTCTTAATAATCTTTCAACACTTTTAGTATTTTGACAAATTTTCATAGCAAAAGCAGCATGCTGGTGAAAAGTAAGTAACAGTTTCAGACCCACTGAAGATATTCCAGGAAACACAGGTATGATTTCAACATCATAAACCAGCTTTCGTTTTACCATGTTAAAGGACAAGGCTTCCACATGTTAAACATTTATGCCTGAAGAGCATGTTCTTCAGTTTCCCAACAGCTCACACCTGTCCCACATCACAAAGCAGGTAGAAAGGGCAGTGGAATACCAAAGGCTAAACCAGGGTATATGTGCTAGCACTGCTTTAGCACAGCTGAGCTCCTGGAAAAGTCCAATGCCTTTTTCCATTCAAAATTTAACTGCTCCAGTAACTTTGAGTTTAGAGCAACATGGCACTAGCGATCCTTTACCTGCAGTAAATTAAATGAAAGCTAGTTTGAAACATTCTGGATTATTCTAAATTGAACACGGTGAATTTTTATGAGTCTGTGATAAATCAGAAGCCTTAGGATTTTTACATGTAGTCCCCATCCCCTCCTACTCTGCTGCAAAACGTCTGAGCAAGCTGCTCCATGCCATTGAAAGGGAGGGAGTTCCACGGGGAAGAGTTTCAGGGAGAAAAAAAAACCCACAACAAATAAAAAATCTTTGGAGCAAAAAAAAGAAGTCAGATTTTGCAGTGCAAGTATTTGTCTCCTCAACCACTCCCATGTGCCTTCACCTTGGCATAGCCCAGTGCAGGGTGGATTCCTGAGAAACCAACGGGCCATCACAGGTGTCTATTACATCAACCCAGCAGCTTTTACATGGGCAAGTACAATCTTGATAGCAGGAGCTGTTTTCTTACCAGCTACACAAGCAGCCTGTGTGCATATGCAATTCAGCACAGCAAGTCCCATGCATGTTTACAACAAAGCCTTCAGCCTCCTGCAGGCAGCAGCACACAGGAAATAACTCTCAGAACCTTTAGGCTGAACACCAGCCACACCAGCTTCAAGCTGCACAATCTTCTGGAAAGTCTACGCAAAAAGCTCATTTGGCCAGATTTTCTGCTACTGTCCCTTTCTGTGTCTTTCTAGGCAAAAAACCCTAAAGATTAAGGACTAGGACTTTTCTGAATGTAGTTCAATCTAAATTTTAGGTTGAAGTAGAAAATACAGGGATCTTGTGCAATCAGATAAAAAAAAATGCATGTAAACACTAATGTTCCTCTACAATTGTTTTTAATTATGGCAAGGCCCACAAAGACTCTCACTTTTATTAGTTTCCTAATTATTTCTGCTAGAAGCCAAGTGCATCCTGAACCATCTTCAGAAAAAGACATTTGTACATTCTTATTTAAGGCTGGATATCCTAGATGAACATTATCCCAGTAAACGTAAGTAGTAGGTTTTCCTAAGAACATTCCCAATTTTTCCCAAATCAGACAAACACTAAGCACATAACCCATGCAATGAGCAATATTCTGCAGACTGATTTGTTCTGTATGCATCACATTCATGCCCACCAAAATAAACACAAAGTGTTCATATCATCTATTAATAAAGATCACCTGAGTTTGTCAGTATGCTGCAATACTCCTTTTTGTGGCACAAACTGCAATTGTACTGAAATTTATTTCCAAGCACTATTCAAGGACAGTTTCCTATACAGAAGGGGAAGTTAATTTTTTACATTCATGTGTCTTTCCCCTGAGCTCCCATTGCTACATGAAAGGGTATTTAAGGAAGACAGAAGGCTTGAGAGTCTTCTGAAATACAAAATAACCATCAGAATCTGTATACCAAGATTTCCCTGAAGTAGCAATTGTCCAAAGTCACAACACGGCTTAAATGTATCACTACCTAAGGAACATTCTGATGAACTAGAAGCTATCAGGTCAAATTTCCTCTGAAAGAATTCAAGAAACCAAGAATTCTTGGTATTACAGTCATGTTTTGGAGAATATACATTCTCAAGAGTACAAAGTTTTACCTCTGCAATTGATTTCTGTGCAAGCCAAATGCTACAACAGTTGTTTTATTCAGCAGTTTTAACATTTTCATCCACTTCACTGTTAAATTATTTTCAGAAAACTTCTCACTGTAATTACTGGGGCTGAAACTTTACTTCAATTCTTACTCTCTAAAAGAAGTTATATTTTCCTTCTTGCCTCAAAACTTTTGGCTTATAAGTTTTTCTGGAAGAGAATGTTGTGTTTATAAAATCCTGCAAATAACCCTAAAACTGAACTACTTGACCTGCTTGTTAATGTGACAAAGCTCAAGTAAATGCCCAAAATAATCAAAATACTTCACTCACCAGAGTATTGCTCTTCTTAATATCTTCTAAACGCTCTAAGACTGAAGTCAGGTTTGGGTCATCTGATTCTACAAACCATATTGGTGATGAAGAGGGGTAAGATTCCTGTTTAAAAAACAAACAACACAAGACCCAACAAATAAACAAAAAAATCACAAAGCTTTTAAAAATCATTTACCCCCAAAATTTCAGAACACCATATTAATATCACCTTTTATCTATGTCAGGTAACACAGAAGCTTTTAACACCACATTTTTAGGCAATGCAAAGGAAAATGAAAGAAATCCAGTCAACTGGTTCTTCTAGTATTTCAACCTATTTTTGTCTTTCTCAGATGATGGATATACATAAGAGACAGTGCTGAAATGTTTAAAACCTTGGGGGCAGGTGGAGCAGGAGGGAGAAATTTAAAAATGCCATATGGGTGATAATCAGCAAAAAATGGAATCACAAGTAGTACATGTCAAAGAATAAAACTGATGCTGATTTTTTCATACAAACACAGCTTCTTGCAAAGAAAAGTTGTGAAAGCAGTAAAACCTGGAGTGTTTAGATTTCCTTCTCAAACAGGATTACTGAAACCCTTCCAGCACCAACCCACAGACGAAAGCAGTACAGCTCCAATGTCCTGCCCTGCAGGACAGTTTCACTGGCACATCACTGTGCCAAAATCTCCTTTCCAATTCCAGTTTCCTCCTCACACAGATTTGGTAGCATGGTGAGGATGGAAGATACCACACAGCTCCCAACTCAGTGGTTAGTGTGCCTTCATATCCTTGATGCCTGTGGATTTTACTTGTTTTGGTTTATTTAAGGCATTCTTCACTTCTTACCCTTTCAATTAAATCTTAGCAGCAGAGGACAAATTGCTGAACCTCTGTTTTATCACCCAGATATTATCTTTGTATCCCCAGGTCTTACAAAATAACGAGGGAATTTTAATTCATTTCCCTTACTGCAGTTGAAAAGGGGGAAAAAAATCCATCTTTCTCATTCCAGAGACAATAAATTATACTTTATTCTTCAACAGTTAAGAGGCAAGGTTTGAAAACTGGAGAAAAATATAAGCATGTCAGAACTGGCTTTTAATAAAGTATATTTCCTAAGTGACCTTCTATCTGAAGTGCTGAACCCTATAAACAAAGCCATAAAACTAAAGGACATCCACTTTGGCAAAACAGACTGACACCATACTCCAGAGAAGTTCTAGATACAGAGGTCTAAAATTCCCATCTGCAAACTGAAGCCTTTGCATAAACTTATTTTTAACAAGTTCAATCCTCTCAAGTTTATGTATAATTCTTTTCTAAATCACAGCTAAAAACTCCTTAAAGGAATACATGATATTCCCAGTATCTTTATGAAAAGACAAACTGTTCACATCTTCCATCTTCACTTCAAAGCACACTATACACACTACACTATACTTTGCTTGCTCTTCATATTTCTTGATGGGAATGTTGGTGTAACCTAAAGTCATGGTAGTAGTGTTTACCCTACTGCTTTTCTCTTAACTTCATGAGCTGGACTGAGAAGTTTGGGTCTCAGACACAGCTGGGTCAAACAAGTGTTCAGGCAGTGGGGCCACAGCAGAGATTCCCTTGTGTTGTTCTCCCACAAAGCAGAAACCTTGGAATATCTATTCTTGATTAACTAAGGCCTATTAACTCAAATATCTATCAAGAGTCCAGTGCTCAGCTTGCCAAGATTTATGGCTAAGGCAGGCTTGCAGATGTGGTTTAATCCCCTTCTTCCTTCACACAACACAGAACCTGAGTGTACTTCTCCTCAGTTTCACCTACCACATTAACCACTATCTCTGTGGGAGAAACAAGGCTGAATTTCCTGTTGCCACTGGGTTTCTAAACTGTTATTTTTAGGAGCTAAACTTCATTAAAGGTATTTCAGGTTTTGTACTGATAAAATCTCATTTTTAATAACATGCAACCTACTTGTGAAGTCTCCTACACTGGTGCAACCTTCTCAGCTCAAGCCTCTCCCACTGTACACAGACCTGGATGTGCAGGGGGAGCAGCACGAGGGAATCTCTGCTAACTGTGGCCCCACTGCCTGAACACTTGTTTGACCCAGCTGTGTCTGAGACCCAAACTTCTCAGTCCAGCTCATGAAGTTAAGAGAAAAGCAGTAGGGTAAACACTACTACCATGACTTTAGGTTACACCAACATTCCCATCATGAACTACAAAGAGCAAACAAAATCTGTCCCAGGATTCACCAAGCCATCTGTTTCTTAAAATCCTCTAACTCAATAGAATAAAAATATTCTCCAAATACAGTCCCATTTGTTCTGTGCACACATGCACCATTCTGCTTACAGGTATTTTTGGCTTTTTTTTTTAATTAAGCATTTTTAAAGTTATGTTAGTCCAGACCTATACAAGTCTATTAATTGCAAAGATTTATAGAAGACAAACACCTGCTAGTCCTCTCCTCTAAATCGTATCTGGAATCTGAAGGCTGCTTAGAGAGTGGAACTCAACTCCTCCCTGCCTATATTCCTTTTTTCTGACAATTTTATTTCTCCTTTCCCCCCTGAAGAATGTAAGGAACAAAGCCACAGTAGGACATTCCTTATTGCAACCAGTATCTATTCCAGTCTGGGGGCCTATATAATGACCTCCTCCAAAATACCTACAGCATGTCTGTCACCAGCCAGGGACACGCCTGACAGTGCAGATCTGTGACCAAGCAATCCCACTGTGAGTTTAAATACACTGCAGTGACTACTTGAATGTGCTGCTGCCTCCTGCTCTGAGTGACAGTCCCTACTCGAAGTTTACACTCACTCCATTTCATGCTCCCTCCTATAGCTGAGAAAACCTGCAAGGACTTGACACTGCCTGGATTATTAGGGCATAGCACACATGAATGACTATGTCCTAAAAACTATTAACTATTCAAATTTTTAGTCTGATCTAGCTTTTGAAACATGAATGGGGAAAGCACACTTCTCAGAAAGGCTCTTCTTTAACACTGCAAGCATATTTACTCAGCTGTATCAGAAGATACTTAATGTTTTAGATTTTTGGAATATGACTATTTAATTGCACATTCCAACTTTATCACAGCAGATGCTTAATAGTAAAATACAAATTCAATCAAACTTCCATTTTGTTGTGACATTTCTTAATTCTTCACTCTTACCAATAAATATATGCATTTAATTTAAAAACATAAATGGCATTAGTTTCTTTAGATCTGTAAGTAATCCATATTTTTGGAACAGCTGATTTCCACGCGGATGTGAGTCACTATATTTTGAAATACAGAATTCACACATGAACTTCAAATGTTCTGAACCTGAGATATAAAAAGGCTCATGGGTTTGTAATAACAACAGCAACTTAAAGCTAAGCTTGTGGCTTGTAAGGTCAAACAACTGAACTCACATGAGCTAATTCTGTTGAAAGAATTAAGGCAGCTTTTTTTTCCCCCTGTATCTGCATGCTATAGAGATAAGAGGTGGATTTGAGCTGTTGTGTCGTGTAGGGAACACAGGCTTCTCAAAGACACCATTTTATGAGAGGAGTCCTAAAATAGCAGTTATTTTACTATTAATTGTCAGTAGCTGAAAAGCCCCATGACCGTGGGCCTTTCAGCAGAGAGCTGCCACGCAGTGATTTTGTCCCTGTGATGTCTCTCAGCTGCACAGCTCTCACCACACTCAGTGTTGGACAGGTTTTATGTAACTGCTGCTCTTCTGCTGCTCTCCACCAGCGAAGGCAGCACTCCTGCCCAGAGGAGGCTGTGGGGCCAGCACTGACATCACAGGCAGCATGTTTACAGCAGCACAGATACAATCACAATTCACAGCATCATCACTTCTAGAGACTCTTTGTATCAGCACAGGACAGACTGGGAGCTTTGTCAATGCAAATGCTGCTGTCACAGAATGCAGCAAAAGAATTTAGCCTGCTAATGAACACACAAAATACAAAGGGAATAAAGCCCTGCACTCCTGTCATGGGAACAATTTCCAAATTGATCAAAATCATTTAGGAAAACCACCGTGTTAGAAGAATTCACACGGGATTTCACTGCTCAGTCATTCCATTACATCCTCTGTAAGAGCTCTACTTACATTGAATAATTTTGCTAACCAGAGGGAAAAAAAAAGCAGCAAAATGTGACAGAAGATTCCAGGAACACACACGTTAAGACAGCTTTTCCTGGGCAGGATCTGTCATCTAAGTATATCCTATCTAAGCTTTCTCATCCTTAACAATAAGGCCTTGCAGTGTTATATAATCTTTACCCTGCTTTCTAAAGCTACAGTGACACAATTTTGACATTAGTAAGAGACTTTTAAACGAGACATTTCTAAATTACTACAATGGTGTTAGACTTGTGATGCTGCTAAATCAAAACAACACATCTTGCCCTCATTCTTAACTTTAGAACAACCTGTACCTGCAGTTTGCTACAAGGCAAAAGAGTAATCATGTCTCCTTGTACACAACTGAGCCATTTTATCACAGCTAAGTGGTAGGAAAACACATTTAAACACATGGCTACTGCATAATGATTTAAATTCACAATGACATGGTGACAGTTCTTAATTTTCTTTAATTTCCTGATCATACTAGATGGAAAAAGTGTGGGGGTGGTTTCTTTTAAAAATCCTTAGCATACTGTCTGAACAAATTTCAACCAGTTTTATTTCTTTTCTGTTTGTTAGTTTTCACAAAATCCCCACCATAGACAGAACCTAGTTCTATTCTTTTTATACCAGATACAACCAGAACTTTGCTAATTTTCCTAACAGTCCTAATACTCATTTTCTCAGTCCTCAAATTTTTCTTCACCCTCCTTTACTCACAAAAAGCAGATCACCAAACTCACAGGTCTTTTAACCAGCTTAGATACTCTGAGAAGGCTGGAAAGAGACATTCTTGCTCACCCAAATCTTGGTAATGAAGTAAATCCTAATGGAACAAGACACCTCAGAGGCCTAATGCAATCTTCTCAAGGTGAATACATTTGCAGCTATAAACACATGCCAAATAATTGATTTCAAATCACAGATGGCTTTCCAACTCTGTCCATTTAATGAAACAGCAGAATCAGATCTTTATTAAGGGTCATATATACATCCCACATGAACATTCAATGAATACTGAAGAATAAACAACAATTAGCTACACTTCAGTACACATTATTTGCAATTGTTAGTCAATCATTCACCACTTATTTTTCCACCTGTATCAAGCTGCCTTTAGAGGAAGAAACCCACAGAGTTAATATTAACAAAAATATCAGGATTTAGGAAGATATTCTTAAAGCTAAAGTTTAGCTTGGTGACCATAAAGCACTAGTACTTACAGCTACTTAAAACAGCATTAGTTGTGATTACACAACTGACAGATTGTTTCCCACTATTAGAGGCCAAATTTTCCAAAGGCAGCTTAAGAAGCAGTAAGCATTTTCTACCACTAGCAGCTCAAGTGCCAGTGAAATCCATAGGCTTAAGAATCTTTAAAAGCCAGCAGATTGTCATCTGCCCTCTCAACCAATCCTTTAGAAGAATTAAGAAAAAAGAAAGCATGAAGGATCACTTTCATTGAAAGTACTCCAAATCAAACTATTTCCCAGAAATCTGCAGTTAAACACCCCAAATTTTTATTTTCAAACATTCAGACACCACCATTTGCTGTGTTGTACAGATGAAGTCATTGAACATTACTAACATTTGCACTTTTAGGTATGAAAAAATTCATAATTTCTTAAAGAATCTAACATGTCAGTGATCCAGAGCTCTAAAACATAAGAAAAGTGTTTGCAATAGAGGGTTTAAAATGAAATTTAGTATTAGTGGTAGCAAGAAAGCCAAGTGAATTTTAAGCATCACTACCAAACAAGAGGAACTTGCTTTAACTTGCTTTTCCTCTTGAATTTTAAAATGGTATATAACATGCTACTAATGTGCCCAAAGGCAAGCCTATGTAGCTTTGCTTGCCTTCCACCCTCCCAGAAGCCTGCCAGGCTCAGCTCAGTGAGAACACTTGTTACAAGTCGTGCCTTGGTAAGGCACCGAGTTCAGCTGTCTGAAATACACATCTCTCCACAACACACAGCATTACTGCAATTCTACTCTCAAATTTCATGGCTGTATTGACAGCTACAGCCTATACATGACAATCCCAGGTGAAGTATCATCCTTTGGTAGGATCCCTGGGATTGTAAGAGCTTAATCACCTTGCACTTTTACAGGAGGAAGGTGAAAGAATCCCCTAATCCTGTTCTGTGTCAGCTCTGCTAATACACTCAGTGCTGCAGAGGCCAATACCTTCAGGAGGGCATTAAATCAACACAATAACAGGGTCACAGCTGGCCTCTCCCACACACTCCAGGGAAGGAGGCAAGTGTAGCAGAGTACCTTGTTTTAGAATTGTTCATAGAGAAGGGAGGGTCAAAGGTACGTGCCTCGTGGAGCAAAAAGACCATAACAAACCACAACTCTATAGATGCCAGTAAAATTCACTCTGCAACCACAAATTGTCCCAAACAAAAACATAGTTCTCTGTACAAACAAGTCCTATCAATCGCAGAAGGCTACCACAAAGTAACCAGGAGCAAATGTTTGTTGTGAGAATACAAGGCCCTTGTGAGAGCAAAGCCCCTGCCCTGCTGTCACATCAGGTGTCACCAAACCTTCTCCAGCTGCCTTCTGCACGAGTGCACAGGGACCACAGCATGGCTCCACATCAGCTGAAAGCTCACACCATGGAACACTTCTTGTAATACACAGATTATTCAGCAGTATCTCTAAGTGCCCATCTTCACTGACAGCCACCAGAGAACTAAGGAAGTATCAACAGGGACAGTATTTCAATGGCAAATCACTTGTGTACAAATTATTCCAAAATCCAAGCAGTTTCTAATCTGCACCTTCACCTGCACTAATTCATTAGTTCAACTCAAGCCCACAGAATCCTCTAGAAAGAATTAAAAATTTTTATACACCCAAGACAGAAAATAACATTCTGAGAAAAAAAAAAAAAAATCTGAAAACTTCAGCAACTTGTATTGGCACATACAAGAAGCCAGTAACTTCAAAGTCTGTGGAATAATCTAAGATACATTAGTGTTTTACTTCCATATCACTCTGTCCAGGCACACGTCTCTCACTGCTCAAAACAACACTACCTGATAAGAAGCCAAAACATCTACAACCCAAAGCAGTAAAGGCACAGAACATCACTTCAAATGGTCACAAACACAAATGCAAATGTGGCATTATAATTCTTACATTTCTCCTGGTCAAGTTTTTATGGCCAGTTGTTCTTCAAATTACCTAATCTATGCAAAATGTCCCAACTGCCAATTCCCACACATGAAATTGCATATAACCCTGGGAAAAACATGTTTATCAGATTCTCTTATCAGCTGCCACCGCCTCATTCTCTCTCCATACCAAGCAAAAGGCAGGAGGCTACTCGTGGAACAAAACAACACAGAATTAAAACATGAATTTGGAACATAAAAGAAAAAAAATGCACTCTTCCGATAAAACAGTTACTGTTTTCCACCGTGAAGCAGCATTTTACTCTCCACATCATAATGCAGCATGTAATCTCTCCACTCCAGGAAATTCACAGAAAAAAACCCCAAAACAAACACTCTTACCACTTGTGTCCAGACCCAAAGTAAAAATCCACCAGATGTTACTGAACTGCTGCTCAAACACAACTCAACACTATGGGACTGCGTTAACAGCATAGCAAGCCAGCTGTGCAGCCTCTGAAAATGTGCACTATTGTGGAGAGCTGACCTAATGGAGCTAAGGAATATTGCTTTGCCAATGTTAACAGCAACAAATAAAGTTCAACATCCTCCACCCTCCAAACTGAGCAAAGCACACACAGCACTGCTGAAGACTAAGTGACTTGCTTATTGGGAACATGGCTGTAGACCCAAGACTATGTCCAGGTTTTCATTACAGCACCTCAGAGCAGCAGGATCAAGCTGTCCTGCTCCTCACACACAAAAAGCCACTGTGTGCTTGTACCCTCAGCTGGCCAGGTGTCAGAGGCTGGTTTTTGGGAGCCCTCAGACACTAGGGGGTCTCTTTAATGCACACCTTACACGTGCACTTCAGCTGGCAGTGTTTCATTGAGAGCAGCTACACATGTGGGCTCAGGAGAAAGGTATTTTGCAAATCTGATTCTGTAACACTCTCTTTGCTACCAGTACAGAATTTAATGTGTCCAAATTCCTGCACGAAGTCTGCTTACTTGAAACAAATTACCAACTCATTCTATTCAACAAGAGTTTTTAATTACCTATTTCTGCAACTATACAGGCCAGTTATCATTAACATGAGTGTCACAAAGCCAGAGTAACAAGAAATGGCTTCTAGTATGGCTAGAACAGAACTGGTTATAACTAAGTTATGACATATCCCTCTCTCATCAACTTAACTCCAGAAAGCTTCCTTGCAGACCTGCTCTCACCTTTATCACCCACAGTTATTCCACAGTATGCAAAGTCTGACATCACCGCTGCTGTCACCCAAAAGATCCGGGCTTCTCCTCCTTCCTCTGACTTCAGCAATTTACATCTTTCAAGTGTTCAAATCACTCAGCACCCCCTTCTATCTGTGTCCTTTCCCTTCTCCAAGAGCAATCTTTCTCTTTTCCACCTTTTCCCTTTGCAGATTTGCTGTACTCCAGACACATCTGCATTCTCACCCATGGCTGAGAGAGGTCCTGCTGCTCCTTACACCTGAGCGTATTCCAGCCACCACTCACCAAGCTCCCAGCTCTCCCCTCTCAGTAACACCTACACAGCTGCCCTGATGCTGCTCAGCCACAGCCCTTTAGATTGGAGCCATTTGGATGGAACTTTGTCCCCCACATGCAAAATTTCAGTACCATGGAGTTTAACCAGTGTTTACCATTAATAAGTTAAATACCACAACTCTTACCACAGTTATTTCCTACTTCAAAAATTCAAGGAAGCCTGTGGTATCTTGAATACCACTGCTCAGGAACGCTTTGATTTTTTTCTAATGCCACTATACAAGTTCTAACAGAGCTTATGTTCCTGCCTTCCTGAATACACACTTAAGAAGCTACTGCAAGATCTCCAACTGCATTGAATTCTTCTGCTTCTAGGGGGCAAAAGATTATGAGGTCTGAGAGAAAGGAAAACACAGTTCATAATAAATCTTCAGAAATCACGTATTAGCTGCTCTACAGCACTTAGTGCACCAAGATGTCTTGTAAGCAAGGGATAAAGGAAAAAATCCCCACATGTAAGGTCATTATTTTCATACCATGCTTAGAGATTACAGCTGGATGCAAGACACCAGTAAGACATGCAATAACTGGTATGCCTAATTCCACCAGAGATCAACTGAGAACTATTGTGATCATAGTAGCTTCAAGTGTACAGCATACAGGCAGATTGACTGAAGATATAAATGCTAAACAGCGTCTTCTTAATATAATCAGTCATTCAATTTTTTGCAGTTGCCTTCCAGGAGCTGGTGAAAGGTCATTTTTGCTTCTCCTACATAGCCTGTAGCTGAAGAAACACAGTAGAACACATACTAAATCATCAACTGTCATGCCTCTTAAGAAGGCAATATTATTATTTAGAGGAAACAAACCCCTAATACTCCAGCCAGGAACTTAGGCATTTACAACCTTTCAAAACCTCAAAAAGGCAAACAATCCAACAGTACTGAACAGTAGTCCACACTGAGGCATAACTAAAATAGTAGCCATTTCTGTTAATCAACTTCTACAATCATTTGTTCCTATCAAGAAATTTCACCTCCTTTTTCTTTCTTAATGATAATACTATTTAGAGAACTGTCCCCATCTCTGCATCTTGCAGTCTCCAGGAAGGAGTCAGATTTTTCAAGTAAACAAACTCCTGGCAGTCAAGTGTGGTGCAGCTGTCAGTGTAACAGCCAGGCAGGGTGGAGGCCCTGGGGCCACCCCAGGCACTGCAGCCAGGAGAGGTCAGTGCCCAGTGCCACCCAGCAGTGCCACCCTGCCTGCAGCTCTGTCTGGATCCAGCAGCTCCCACTCAGTGCTGTGCCAGGACAGCTGCTCGTGCAGCTAAACCAGACTGGGAAACAGTCCAGACCAACAAGAAGTCACTAAGAATTTTTACATGCCAGCCAGGTCCCTAATACAGCAAACTCAATTTCAGCTGCCTCCCAAGGCACACAGCCTCTGCTGGTCTGCAAGAAGCAGCACTACTACACTATAACAGAGTGCTCAGCACACCATCACACCTCCCTCTTACCAGCAAGTGCAGTTTTCAATACATGCTGAGGATATCAACAAGGCATCAATACACAAAACCTCCTGAACAGCTCACAGGAGGAAGGCTGTTGAGTAAGAAGAATGTAATTCTTTCTACAAATCTTTAATTATCAAAGTGCACAGAAAGCTCTTTCAAGGATCACAACAACCCCAGTTCTGAGGTTACTGTATCATCAACTCACACAAGCAAGCCACTGGAAATGAGCACAATTTACTGTACATTGAGACCTCAACATATGCCAGCATTTCTATTTGAAGCCCACCACTGTGGCTTTCTGGGATATTTTAGGAGCACTTCATAGCTTGCAGGGAGGACAGAACCATCTTTAAAGTCCTGAAGTACTGGCTACAGCCTTTCACACATCACACAACCAGACTGTGGTGTCAGAAAGGTCTTGTCTTGCAGACACAAAAGATTCCTCCTACTCCTTTTTGTGATATTCTTTTTCCAATTACAGTTTTGACATAAGAGAAATCAAAATCCTCACTATTCTTTCAGTAATTTTTTGTTAGCTTTATTTTGGTTTGCTAAATAAAACAATACTAAACCTGGTCAATTTATATAGCATGTTATGTTTGATAATAGTTGCATGAGTGCCTTTTTTAAAATCAAGCATATCTAACCCCAGCTAAAAAGTACATATTATCAAGATAAAGCTGTGTATGCTTTCATACAGTCCTGGCATCCATATGCTGCAAGACAAAGGTCTCAACCTCACTACAGAATGCATAATGATGCACAAAAAAAATAAATCCATGCTTGGAACAGAATGCCTCATTCATTGTGTGGTTAGTTCTGTGTACAAATAAATAATCTTTTAAAAGGTTACCAGCTGTCTAAGCATTAGTGAGGAGCGAGTTCAATATGAAAATCCTACGCCTTTGAAGAACTGTCCCAGGTTCCAATACACTCACTCTCTGTATATACCCAACTTGTCAAAAGCTTCACAGGTAGTATCTTTTCATCCATTCTGGTTTTAAGGGAAAAGAAAGTCTTCTCCCATCAATTGCAGTTA
This sequence comes from Toxostoma redivivum, assembly GCA_013397375.1. Taxonomy (NCBI): domain Eukaryota; kingdom Metazoa; phylum Chordata; class Aves; order Passeriformes; family Mimidae; genus Toxostoma; species Toxostoma redivivum. The sequence continues at coordinate 626,657 of VXBI01014713.1, read as the reverse complement.
TCTGCAGGCAGCAACCTTTTCAAGTCTTTCATAACAGCTTCTAACTCTGATTTAGCAGCAGGGTATTTTTCAGCAGAAGCTGCTTCTTTCCAACAGAGAAGCAGGAGTTTACTGAGTCAGCCACATCACCTGGACTGAATTACTAAAGTATGAAGGATATCACTGCACATCACAGCCCTGTATCTGTTTAGGGCAAACCTGCTCTCACTCAGAATTGGCACAAACCCCCACTCAACCTGCAAGGGTCACTTGAGGATACAGAACTTCAACAGGAATTTTGTGTATGGGTGGAGAGATACTAACATCCAGTTTCTCTTTGAGGAGATGACATAGAAAATACAAAATGTTTTACAGCAATCCAGACTAGTCCTTTTCCTTGAAATAACAAGGAAAAGACTTCAGTGTAGAATAATTCTAACACACCCTTTGCAATACTATGACCCAAGTCTGATAAGGTACCAAACTGAAACCGGAGATTGTATTGAAGGACACTTGCCTAAAGTCATGCTCAATAAACACACTGCTCTAAGTAAGGCCATAGGCTTTATACTATTTCAAAATACATGAGGAACAGGACAAGGTTTATTGAACTTGATCAACTGGAATAGTGCTGTTAACTAAAAAGGAAACCTGAGAAATAGCAGAAATTAAACTCCAAATGGAGACACTGCTGTTGGCATAACAAAAGGGGAATGTGAAGGTACACAGCCTGAACAAGTTCAATAATTAGACAGTTCACAGGAATAAGCACCAATGTTTCTGACAGGGGTGACTCCACCCTGAAGGGCCTCTTTTAAAATAATCTGATTAACCATGTAAGCTCTAATACAGGTCACTACCAGAAATAGTGAAGGACAGACTTGGACAAAGTTTGGCTGCCGTTCTATAAACAGAAGAGCTGTCAAGTAAAAATGTGTCTTGCTTTAATTCCAAGCAGTGTTCAGTGTCACAGATACAGTATCCCTGAGATGCTACAGCCAATATTGAACTTTGGTAGTTCTACAGACTTACACCGCAGAGACAAATAATCTCAGTCAGAAATGCCAGTGGCAGACTTCTGAAACCGTGAATTTTAGTCTAGAAAACTTGTGGAGATCCACACAGTTCCTAAGCATATATGCTCCCTCACCTCTCCAGTGGAATATTTCCTCTTCCCTCTAGGCTGGAGAGAAAAAAAGATTTGTTGGGAATATCAGAGTCAACTTAGTCATCAGATCTCTTTTTAGCTACTGAAAGCTTCCTTCCCTAGCAGATATTTCTCCATCCCTAACCTTAGCATCTCTACACACTGCTAGACAGCTGTCATTTTAGGTAAAATATTGACGTATCCTAACAGAACCACAAAGAAAAGAAGTGGTGATTGAGCTCTGTGCTTACTCTTCCTCCTTAACAGGATTCTCAAACATTCAGACACAACCCACTGTATGCTTTTGCTGAGAAATACTCTGGCTGGATCAGTATCCTAGGGGTCAAACTGGCTAGAAGAAGCAAATAATTAAAATTGCATATTTGCTCTGCAAATCCAGAATGCTAAGACAGCAGCTTCTGATGCAGAGTCTCCCCCAAAAACCCTATTTATCAACAACTTTATACCTTAATGGTCTTTGCATGCTACTACTGCTATTTGAAGTTCAAGTTCCCCAGTACCTGCAGAGCCACTGAAGCACAGTAAACAAGACTTAGGGTCTTCTAGCTTACAGTACCCACAAAAACCTCCAAAAATACCTAGAGGAGATCAGGAGTTACAGGGCCAAGGGACTCCATTCAGTGGAAAGAGGGAGGAAAAAAAAAATCACTTTTGTGACACTTAAGAGTTCTAAAATGTGTGTCAAAGAACTAGGACGGAAGCCCAGAGATGAGCTTTCTCTTTTTGGCTCTATCACCTGCTGCCCATTTGTTTCAAGGGAGCCACCTCTATATCTCAGGTTGCCCTATCACATTTATTCTTAACAGATGGGGAAAATACCACCTGCCTCAAAGAGAAAAAAATTAGTCAACATTGGAAAGCACCAAGCTGCTCACACACAACTGTAAACAGAACTTTCAAGAAACTCAGACACAGCCTTTCATCAAAGCAGAAGTCTCAGCTCTGAGGTTTCAAACAGCACTTTTTCTGTTCTTTCTGCAAGTTCATACACCACAAGTGTAATGGCATGTGAAAGATCTTCTGACCTTTGGGGCAAATGACTGTAACAGCAGACTGCAGACACTGTTTCCTCATTAACACAAACATGACAACAGTGACCTAAGTGGTTTCTTGCTTGCACAGACACACCTCAACCAAAGGCCTACAGCTGAGGGGGCACAAGCTTCCCAGTAAGAGTTACTATCAAAAGTAGCTACAATGAAAGCAGTCTCAGGAGTAGGTCAACACCACAGCACAAATCCTGGGCACAACTTTGGGCCTTACTGCTGGCTTACCTGTTAGCTGTGACTTGACAAAGTAGAAATAACCCATGAAATTCAATTGGCAGCTAAGAGTGCACAATCATCAGACCTTTCATGTTATTGTTTAGAGAGACACTTATGAAATAGACCATGTTGTGTGGAAACAAAAAGCCAAATTTCTCTGCAATGGAACACACTCTCTATAGAATAAAAAATATTTATAGGAAGTCACACAATCCATCATCTGATGGGTCATGGAAACAAGAACACCAACGCATCTTGTTTATTTTACCATAAAACCCCAGAATCTCATGTCTTACAAGTATCCAGTAAAACACAGACCTGTCCCATGACCACAGAAGCAACTTCTCGTAACAGTTAACTGTGAAAATTGAAAGATCCACTTAACAATTCATCTTTAATTTAATAAAGTTACTTTAAGGCAAGTGAGAATCTGGTCATCATTATTATTAGACTTGCCTGGTTTGCATACACATTTTCCTCTTTCAGTACTGAAATACTCACACTTACATGAATGTTTCAACCACCAAGGTGCTTGAAATTTTCATACAAAGACAAAAAAAGCAGTAGACTTTATCTTCCTTAAACACAAACGTGCTATTTTCACCTGAAGTTTTCATCTACGTCACTTTCAGTTGAATCTTGATAAGGCATTTAAATCCACTTGTAAGTGCAACCAACCCAATGAAAATTAACCTCCAGCACTTTTCTGTACATGAGTCACAAATACCAATATATTCAGATCCTTCGGCAAGTTTAGGNTCGTCCAGCTTCCAAGAGACGATGCGGAAGCGCTCGTGGTCCTTGTCGAAGATGGACTCGAGGAACTTCAGCTCGGCCTTGAGCCCTGACACCGACATCCTGGCCTCATCTCCGGGCCCGGGCCTGCGCTGCCACCGCCTCCCTCCGANTGTATGCTTTTGCTGAGAAATACTCTGGCTGGATCAGTATCCTAGGGGTCAAACTGGCTAGAAGAAGCAAATAATTAAAATTGCATATTTGCTCTGCAAATCCAGAATGCTAAGACAGCAGCTTCTGATGCAGAGTCTCCCCCAAAAACCCTATTTATCAACAACTTTATACCTTAATGGTCTTTGCATGCTACTACTGCTATTTGAAGTTCAAGTTCCCCAGTACCTGCAGAGCCACTGAAGCACAGTAAACAAGACTTAGGGTCTTCTAGCTTACAGTACCCACAAAAACCTCCAAAAATACCTAGAGGAGATCAGGAGTTACAGGGCCAAGGGACTCCATTCAGTGGAAAGAGGGAGGAAAAAAAAAATCACTTTTGTGACACTTAAGAGTTCTAAAATGTGTGTCAAAGAACTAGGACGGAAGCCCAGAGATGAGCTTTCTCTTTTTGGCTCTATCACCTGCTGCCCATTTGTTTCAAGGGAGCCACCTCTATATCTCAGGTTGCCCTATCACATTTATTCTTAACAGATGGGGAAAATACCACCTGCCTCAAAGAGAAAAAAATTAGTCAACATTGGAAAGCACCAAGCTGCTCACACACAACTGTAAACAGAACTTTCAAGAAACTCAGACACAGCCTTTCATCAAAGCAGAAGTCTCAGCTCTGAGGTTTCAAACAGCACTTTTTCTGTTCTTTCTGCAAGTTCATACACCACAAGTGTAATGGCATGTGAAAGATCTTCTGACCTTTGGGGCAAATGACTGTAACAGCAGACTGCAGACACTGTTTCCTCATTAACACAAACATGACAACAGTGACCTAAGTGGTTTCTTGCTTGCACAGACACACCTCAACCAAAGGCCTACAGCTGAGGGGGCACAAGCTTCCCAGTAAGAGTTACTATCAAAAGTAGCTACAATGAAAGCAGTCTCAGGAGTAGGTCAACACCACAGCACAAATCCTGGGCACAACTTTGGGCCTTACTGCTGGCTTACCTGTTAGCTGTGACTTGACAAAGTAGAAATAACCCATGAAATTCAATTGGCAGCTAAGAGTGCACAATCATCAGACCTTTCATGTTATTGTTTAGAGAGACACTTATGAAATAGACCATGTTGTGTGGAAACAAAAAGCCAAATTTCTCTGCAATGGAACACACTCTCTATAGAATAAAAAATATTTATAGGAAGTCACACAATCCATCATCTGATGGGTCATGGAAACAAGAACACCAACGCATCTTGTTTATTTTACCATAAAACCCCAGAATCTCATGTCTTACAAGTATCCAGTAAAACACAGACCTGTCCCATGACCACAGAAGCAACTTCTCGTAACAGTTAACTGTGAAAATTGAAAGATCCACTTAACAATTCATCTTTAATTTAATAAAGTTACTTTAAGGCAAGTGAGAATCTGGTCATCATTATTATTAGACTTGCCTGGTTTGCATACACATTTTCCTCTTTCAGTACTGAAATACTCACACTTACATGAATGTTTCAACCACCAAGGTGCTTGAAATTTTCATACAAAGACAAAAAAAGCAGTAGACTTTATCTTCCTTAAACACAAACGTGCTATTTTCACCTGAAGTTTTCATCTACGTCACTTTCAGTTGAATCTTGATAAGGCATTTAAATCCACTTGTAAGTGCAACCAACCCAATGAAAATTAACCTCCAGCACTTTTCTGTACATGAGTCACAAATACCAATATATTCAGATCCTTCGGCAAGTTTAGGCCCTAAACTTCTAAAGAACCAGAGGATTGCGACCATGTCGCACAACACTGAATGTTTTATTCAGCTTCTCTTCCACACATTTAAAAAATATTAAGCCAAACGAATTTAAGGAGGGAAAACCCCACAGAAAGGCGAACATTCAAAGCCCCCGGCAGGCAGCAGACCCCAGTTGGGACACGGCTGCTCGTACCCCTGACAAGTTTAAAGGCACCATTCCAATAAAACGGCCCTCGGGCAGCAGAGCAGGGCTCAGCGTTACCCTCCACGACGGCAGCACGGAGAAGTTCCGCGTGGCCGCGGCCACTCGGGGAGGCCGGGCCCGCCCCAGGCCGCGGCCGTGTGGCGCACTCGGTAAAGCGCCGGCCCGCTCCGGGCTCTGCGCACACCGCCACTGTCCCGCCAGCCCCGCGGGCCGGCCCGGCCCCTCCGCTCCCCGGGGCCCCTCTGCTCCCCCGGGGCTCTGTGCCCGCTCTCCCGGGCCCGGCCGCCCTTTGTTCCGGCTCGCGGCTCTCGGCCCCGAAGCGGCGGCGGCCCCGGCCCGCGTCCTTCCCCCGTGCCCGGGTGCCCCGGAGGAGACGCCGGGAGGAGCCCCAGGAGCGCAGAGCAGAGGCCGGGCCGCCCGCCCCCCATAACTTTAGCGGGGAGCGCGGCCGGAGCCCCGGGAGAGCGGCCCCCCGTGCTGAGTCACCCCNAGGAACTTCAGCTCGGCCTTGAGCCCTGACACCGACATCCTGGCCTCATCTCCGGGCCCGGGCCTGCGCTGCCACCGCCTCCCTCCGACTCGGCCGGCCCGACCCTGGCCCTGGCCCCGGCCGCGCCTGCGGGGCGGAAGATGGCGGGGCCGGGGCAGCCCCAGCCGGCGGGGCACGGCGGAGCTCCCTTTGTACCGGCCTCCTGCGCCCGCCCGCTCGCTTAAAAGGGCAACAGCGCAGCCCGCTCCCCTTCCCTTCCTCCCCGGCGGGCCGGGCCAGCCGCGCCAACCGCCCCGCCCTCGCCCTGCCCTCCTCCCACTAGCCCGGCCCCGCGCCCTGGACGCGCGCACCGGGGCCGGCCCGCGCCCCGCTCCTCCCCCGGGCACGGCCGGGATGACCTGCGGCACCTGCTACCCGTGCCCGCCCCAGCCCTGCCCGGGCTCTGCCTCCCGCAGCCCGGATCGCAGCTCTCCGCCCCCGCTGCCGAGCCGCTCACCCGTGCTGCTCCTCCTCTCCCACCGCTCAGCCCTGCGGCAGGACACGCGGTGTTTCTTCCTCACCGCGCTTCTGTTCTGCTGAGAAAAACCTGCAGCTTTGGGTTTGCACTAGTCATCTCAGAGTCCTGTCAGACCTTCAGTACTTCTCGGGGGTCAGTTGACTTAAGCCAGGAATTCCTGTCCTGACATTTCTGGTGGATCCCTACACATAAAATTTGGTGTCAATCACTGCAGGCTGGAAATCAGCAATACAGAAGCCAAGAAAAATAGTTACCACTCCATTTAAGCTCCCTTGTAATTGTTTGTACAACATTTTATCCCCAGAAAAAGCATCATGATGCATGAGAGCATCGATGGTGAATACTCACTACCTTCAGAGGTCAAGAGGTGCTGCCCCTTCCTGACACTGGAAATATCATCTCTGCATCTTTATTTGTCCCTTCCCATCTTGGTTTTGCATATATAGTTGTCAGTTCTTTGGGAACATGGAGAAGCTCTCACATGACCTGAAGTGTGATACAAGCAATGTTGTTGCACCCTGTCCTTCATGTTTTCCAACCAGCTATTAATTAATGCAATACATGCATAAACCTGGAACAGGGAATAGCCTTTTTTGTTTAATTGATATTTTATATAAATCTTTCATTCCAGACAAACTGGCAGCACTTCACAAACCACAAGCTGAATCTTGTTAGGTGTGAATCTCGATCCAGAAAAACAGTTACACACATGCCCGGCTCCAAGCATACAGAAGTCTCACAGATTTGTGGGCTCGAGGCTCCTATCCTTCCAGCAAAGAGAGCTGCAAAGAACACGCTTTGCTACAAAAGGACTCAGGAGGCATTGACACTGGTTAGATACTCTGAATGAAAGGTACCAGAAAGTCCACAGGATTTTTAGCTGTCATTTGAAAGACTGATTATACAGTGTGTGCAACTCAGCTCTCCTAGACAGGCTGAACTACTGCTTAGGCTGTGCAGCCTGCAAAGTGAAGCCAGAGTGGATATAACTGTTGTGTGTCAATATATCAACAGGCAGGGCAAAGAACTTGGAGAGATAAGGGATGATTTAAGTATAAGGGCAAACTAACTATAAATAAGCAGCAGAAAATGACTGTACCTATTAAAAAGGGAGGACCTGGAAGAGCCTCCCAACAGGAACCCCAGAGACAAAACCAAACAAAGCAGACTTTGTCAGGTGTTGCATGGTGTGATGCATGAAACAGCAGAGGAGTGAATTTGGTGACTCAGCCCAGTTTCCCTGGTACAATAGGATTTTGGCTGGAACACCTCGCTGCAGCAGTTGGGTGAGTAGGCTTAGCAAGCTCAAACTGCACCTTCTGTCATACTTTACCAGAGCTGCCTCTGTCACTACCTCTGCTCTTCCATCCTCCTTGTCTTCTCATCTACCTTCCCTCTGCTCTGCCTCTCCCCTGACTGTGACACTTCACTTTGTTTGGCAGCGGCACAGCTGAGGTGTGTGGATGTGCTGGCTGCGAGGACACCTCCCCTGCAGTAGCTGGTGGAAGGCATGAGGAGCTCTCTCAAGCACCCACTCATCCAAACACCACACTCGGGTCTCCTGAGCACCTGGCAGGCCAAACAAATTGTTTAACTGGCCAAGTGTGTTCTGCAAACCCAGTCTAGAACTTGCCCCAGCTCCTTCAGTCTGCCTTTTTGTTGCAGGCTTCAGGAAGTAACATGCACAGCCACCACTCCTCTGAATTCTCCTGCCCTCCTCAGTATTTAGTAGGCATTGTGCAAGCTGTGAATTAGTTTCTGTGATAAGACCTTGAGAACACATTGGGGCTGTCTCATTTTCTGGAATTCAGAGGTGTAGAGAGCTGTTTGACATGTCTGACTCATTCCTGTTTCTTTCTTCAGGATTTGCCATGGGACATTGGCATGAATCTCAGGTTGGTCATAAGATGATTCAGGAAAGCCCAGTTTTCCCAAAGACCAAAGTGATTGTACACAGGGCAGGACCTGACATCTCATGTTAATAAAGGTGATGAATCTTGGTACAGGAGCACTCTATCGGACTCCAGTAGTTACAGTTGCTCTTAAGTTCCTTGATCTGTATTGCCTGTAAGCACCATTTTTTTCTAACTTGCATGCACATCTTCAACATCAAGATTACCTCTATCATACAGCTAGATTACCTCTCTCAGGGACTGAGCTTTGGCCAAATCCCTGTTTTGAAGATAACATACCTTCATAACCATCTCTATTTATTTATCCTCCTTTTTATTTAAATATAGGAAATTTTGTAAGAGTCTTCAACTGAAACTCTCAGAAAAAAACCCAGCAGATTCCTCATTGCATTCTTGAGTAGAACAAGGAGACAAACAGTTTAGACCAAAGTTGTCTTTCCCCTTAGCATTTACTGCCAGCCCTGTTTCCAACAGATCAGATAGGTTGTCCTTGGCAGTACAGAAGTCCAGCAGCAAGGGGCAAAGGGAGCTGAATGAAAGATGAGCTCAGGATGAGCCATTAAGAAGGAAATGAAGTAAAATATAGGGTGAATGGGCTTTGATGAAAGCAATAGTTGTCTGGGGCTTAAAGAAAGGATATTCCAGAGCACAGATGAATTTCAGTCCTTTTCTTCCTGTGAATGCCTTTTCCAGGTCTGCTGTATTTCCACCTTTACCCCTGAATTAAGCTCCTGTACACACAGTGGAGTGTGCCTAGCAGAGGATTGATTTGTTTCTCTGAGAGTAGTTTATCATTTTGGTTTTTGACCTCACTTCTCTCATTTACAGTCTAGCACTTAGAAAGGGTCTTTGTTTAATTCTAATGTCACTTTCCCAAAAGAAATGTCAGGCACCAAAAAGGAACTGCCATTTCAGAAATAGGGAAGGCCCAGATCTTTTGTAACCCTGAACCTCAGCAGAGAGAGAAAGTAAAGCATAAAGTTAATGAGATGGGAGGTGTAAATTGATTTTACTGGTGGATGATGCAGTTTGATAATAGCTGATCTCCAGGTATACTCTTGAACTTTTTCACAGATAGAAGCAGAACCTGAGACTAGAAAAGACAAATAATACCTGATGCCCATAAAGAAAAGGACAAGAGAGGGACCCTACCTGAAGCCTTGGACAAAGGCAGAAAGAGTCAAGAGGATCTTGCTTTACCAAGATACAAGTCAAGCTGTCCTGCTTGCCAAAACCAGGCTTTCACATCATTCTGGGCTCACAGCATCAGTGTCATTGCTTCAATAATGCAGTCACCTTCAAGGCATTGAGAAAAAAACATACATCAGTGCATGAGAGTTGATGAAATGGCTGCTTTCAAGAAGCATCATATGCATTGGGTGAGGGATTGATTAGTCCCTCAGACACCAAATTCACTTTTAAAGGCTTAAACAGTTAAGGAATGGCATTACAAAACCAATCTATCCTAGAGCAGCTTGGGACAGAGAGGGATACTGCTGCCCAGATGTTCAGTAATAGGTGTCAAGATGTCTGCAGGCACCCAAATATCATGGCCATGAATTTAACGTAAAAAAACCCAAGCTGCATGATTTTACCCAGGATGGCCAGAATAGTTTTCAACTTCAGTTCTTCCAAGTCCATCCCTGTGGCTGTCAGCAATTAAGTCACTTGGGTCCCTTCTTTGGAGTGCTTTGGCTCATCCACTGAGGAGTGTTTGCAACCCTGTAAGGAAACAGCAATAACCTGTTGGTGGAGGTGTCATTACTGTTTGTGGATTTCTAGTTCTGGCTGTACTTATATCTATGGCTGAACAGTGAATATTTCTGAACTGTCAGAAGCTGGATGGTGTCTGCAAAGCAAGGTCAATGATATGCTTTTGTTCTATATGAAGGTTGTGGGAGTTCATTTATTAGGAGAAAGATGCTCCAGGAAAGCCAAGCCATGCTAATCACAGTCTTGCAATGCTGCAGATGGGGATTAAAATCCACTGTACAAACACATCAAAAACCAAACTCTTTGTGCATACAGTGAGGGAACACATCTAGTTCTCTCCCTAATGGCTCACACAGATTCCTGAAAACAGATAAAAACCACATCCCTGAAAGCAATAAGGAGCCATGAAGCCATATCTGAGGCATTCACCAAACCAGGCCCAGGATACAGCCTCACCTGATATGTGAGGAAGTCAGTCTGGGGAGCTAAACCAGTGGTTTTCAATCATTTGCTGATTTGGAAATCACAAGTGTCCACAGGCCACAAGTCAACATCTACCAAGCCCCAGTAAGAGATTTTTTACATAACCTGCATCTGCTAAATTTTAAATATCAAATGCACAAAATTGAGTAAAAACACTGTAAAAAAAAAGGTAGTGAAGTACATCTGGAAAACTAACCCACGTAGCTATTGGTGAAAGGACAGAAAATACAAGATTTTTTTAAAAGATTTTAAAGCTGACTTGAAGTCATCTTTTCCTCAGTGTTACTGAGAAAAAGTCACAGAAAACAGTAATCTCAGAGTCAAATGTGAGAACAAACCTCAGAAAAAGAATGATCATAGCAATTACTTTCTGTAAATATGTCTCTTTTCCTGCTACAAATTCTAAGCACAAAAAGCTGCTGAAACAGATGAAGGATAACAGACTCAAGTAGTTATATGTGCCTTGGAGTTTATAAGGAAGGGAACTTCCTATAGACTTACAACATCAGTGAGTAAAAAGGAAAGTAACAGAACCAACATACGTGGCTTTAAACAAACATTTGGGAGACTGAATCACAGAATTCTGAATATAACTACTTCATATCTCTTTTGACATAACAGCACCCACATAATTTGAGAACTGGCTTAAGAATTGTGAATCAGGAATAAAAATAGCAAATTACTGATCAGGAAAAGGTACTTAATGTGTTTAAAATGGATCATGGTAGCATTGTGTTAGAGTTCAGATCAAGACTTTCAGTGTGATTTAGAAGAGACTGTAAGTGAAGAAATTATCAGATGACACAGAGAGACATTTTGAATAGCAATGAGGACAAGAAAATAATTCCAAGAGGTGCAGAAAAATCAATTTTAAAAACCAAGTCCTTGACTATAAAGCCACAAACCTAGTGATTCCTGCTCTCCTATAAATTACATTTTTATATCACCATCACACTGGATCTCACTTGGGCTCATTCTGTAGCACTCCCCCCTCCCCCTTCCCAGTTCCTTCCATGCCTCCACACTTCTTGCTTTCCACAGGATTCTCCATATTCCCACCCACAATCACCACCTGCTTTGGCTAGGGGAGGCAGAGCAGCTGCTGTCGCTGGTTTCAGAATCTACCCTGCTTGGTACATTCTATTGTGTTCTTTACCTAGAACACTGCAGCTGTGATCTTGGCAGAAAATTATCAAAAATCACAGCAGAGTGTGGGACTTGGAGGACAGATTTCTGATGTGAGACTTAACAGCATTAAATGCCAGAGTTAGATTCTCTGATGCAGCCAATGTCCATTAGGATGCTCCTTTACACACCCCAGTCCTAGCCCTGGCTTGCACTCACTTTAGCTCCAGGCACAACTGAGCAAGCTCAGAACAACATCTGTGTGACACCTGCAAGAATGTAGCATGGCAATGTACTCACCAAGGTGATTTTTTTTCTAGACAAGAGTCTTAACTTGTCCCCTACCCGGCTGAGATTTATCTGGCTTGAAGAACCAGTCTCATATGAACAGTTTTAACTAGGGAATAGGCAAATAGGGATACACTGTCTTCCCACAGGAACAGGGGGAGAGGAACAGGGTTAGAGGGAAGGAGCTAAACGACCTTTATCCTCCCCTCCCTTCATTACTGCACGGTTGTGTCATGTAACCAACAGTACAGCGAGTTGTAGCACAGGCCTGCACTGGTGTCCTGGCTCCCCAAACCTGCAGGCTGAGAGCACTGTGAAAGGAATTATTTAGTACTGATGCAGAGAAGAAGCAAGAAAAGTAAAATTAAGCCAGGAAGAGGAAAACAACCTAAATGTTGGTCCAAAGCTTCCTGCCACTCTGACATGAGAGACTCTAGAAGGATTGCTTCCTAGAGGAAGCAACGCCATAGGGCAGAAGACAGCCAAGAGCGGCCACCAAACTGGGCCAAGGGTGGCCCAAGGCGAGCAGGGCGGGGAAGGCCAAGGGGCAAGGCCGTGGTTTTACAGTGGGGAGGTGGCTGGAGGAGGCGGAGTGCGGGACAGCGCTGGGGATTCGGGACTGCCCTGCCAGCTGCCCCTGCCGCGTGTCCCCAGGGAGATGCCCGGGAGTGTCCCGGGTGCGTACCGGCACTAATTTAACGACTGTCCGGGAGTGTGCCGGGAGTGCTCACGGAAATGCCCAGTGTGGCCCGGTGTGCCAGGAGGGAGCTGCCCCATGTCCCCATATTCCCCACGTCCCTCTGTCCCGGGCGCTCCCCTCAGCAGATCGCTGCGCTCGCACGGCGCCCCCTGGCGGGCCCGATCCCCATTCCCTGGTCCCGCCGGGCACTGCCGGGCATTTCCCGGGCACTTCCCTGGCTAGGCCGGGCATTTCCCGGGCTCGGCAGCGGAAAAGAGCCCCCGGCAAGGCCGACAGCACGGCCATAAAAGGCAGAGAGCGATGACAGAGGGCAGTGGCGCTCCCCTGTGCCCTGAAATGGATTTCATGCATTCAGGACGGTCAGTCGCGTTTTGTCCGTCACCTCCGATGAACTTCAGGGAGCACTCGGGAGCACTGCGAGTTCTTAGGCTCAGAGGGCTGCGTAAAAACCGCACTCAAGCTCTGTAAGTATAAAAGAGAGAAGTAGCTTACTGTCCCCTTTCCCTACCTTGTTCTCAGCTTAATTACATTTATACAGTATTATTAAAAACTAATCTGGGGAACTTTCCCTTTGTGTGTCTGCTGGAGAATATGGCTGACCATAAATTCTTACTAATTTTTTGTGTGAATCATGCTATTTCATAAGATGTTTTTACGGATGAGATTCTTTTTGTCCAGGTACTCTGAAATCAGCAAAATCAACAGCACGCTCATCAATTTATCTTTGCAGTCGTATAAATACTGATACCTTCTTCTCCAGGCAAGGAGATTAGACAAACATTTTGAAACCCTTTTTCCATTCACAAAAATTTAAACTTTTTACAAGAAGAGCTTTTAGAAACACACAGTCACTTACCAGCTGGTGGAGCTCAGTAAATAGCAGGAACATTTGTCCACAAACATCCCCTGAATTGGAAGAGAACTGTGACTCAACCACCTTTATTGACCTTCTGCTTTAATTTCCACAGAAGCTGATGCCTTTGGGATATTGTTGCTTGTTCTCTGCTGACAAAAAGCATTAAAAATGCACTGAATTTACTGTGGAGCTGCTACCACCTCGACCTGCTGAAGTTCTACAGAACAGGTTTCCTTGGCACAAATGCAAATGCATAACTTGATACAGAACAGCTGCAAGCAGATGTGGGTAGGCCCAGCTATCAACTGCTGAAATTGGTCAAAGCATTACCCCACGTCTATCATGACACCAAATATGAATTATAAACCAGGCATACATAGACTAAACCACCCAATTCTGGTAAAGAACTCACTGAGCTCCAGTGGAAACATGCCCACTGAGACCAGCAAGCCTGGAGTGTCTCTCCTGTGTGCAGGGGAACATTTGGTCACTGAGAAGGTACCCTGAGCATTTCATTTTTAACATGATCTGGGGGAAAATACTGTAGTTAATGCAAATGAGTGAAATATCATGTGTCATCTTTTAAAAGCATTTGCAACAGAATTGAATATTCAACATGGACACCTGCTCAAAGACTCAGGTAAAAGATGTTTTAAACTCCCCAGAATTTCAAACTTTTCTTGGAGACACAAGGGATACTTTCATACTTTCCTCAGCATTTTGATTGCTAAAACGTACCTTAAAATTAAAATAGAAAGCGTTAACTATTTAAATCAGAAGCTGAGTTTTCAAAGAAAAATGCAGAATTCCTCATAAACAGCTACAATAAATAGGTTATTTAATTTGGGAGCATGAATGTTTCTTTTAGAAATTATGATTGAACTTCTATATGTTCTAGACTAATTGAAAAAAATATTCTTCTTATACAATCAGTAGAATTAAGAGTTGTCCAGTGTCCTAAGTACTGGAAGAAATTGTGAAAAGCATTATTCTAATGCTTTTTCAGGCTGCAGAAGCAGAGACAGTGATGTGGCCTAATCAAGCATTTAATTGCCAACACATCTTCTTAAAACGTTCTGTTTGAACTCTCTTTAGACCATTCCTGTGCTAGTAATTTTTCTGATTGTGAAACATGCATACTGTTTGGGCTTAACTAAAGAAACCAGGAGGTTTTACTGGGCCACATCGCTCTCACACAGCAAAAACATGAAGTGTAGGCTTTGTTCTATGCATACAAGCAGTGCCACAGAAATAGTTAGAATTTAAGCACATACTTTATATTAAAAGCAAATGCTCCATGTTTTGCAGGATCAAGAGCTGCAAATCTTAGTTATGCCATGGTTTCTATGACAACTAAGTGTGATATTACATGAAGGATTATGATTTAAAGGAACACACATCTGGCCTTTTCCTCTGACGTGGTCGTCGTTTATCCTGTACGTACCTTGTGTACAAATCTGCTCATCTTTGTGGGGTCACTGAGCCCATGACCAGGAAGGGCAGGCCTCAGCAGACCAGGCAGTAAGAGAGTGAAGTGCACTCTATCCCCACAGATTTCATGGAGAAAAAATAAATTCAGGCTTGGGGCTGCCAGGCACAGCTGCAGCCCAGGAGCTTGCTGGTAGCTGAGGGCTCCTGCAGCAGCAATGCAGGAAATGAAGTGCCTGGTAGGAAGCAGCAGGTGCTGTGCACTCACACTCCCTCCCTTCAGAGCCCTCACTGCCCTGACATGATTTCCTGCACCCCAGCCTGTCCTGGGACTGGCTCCACATCCTGTTGAAGGCTCGAGCTGTGAATTGTTAACCAAACCCTGGTCCAGCAGGTCACAGCCCCACAGTCTCCCTCCTCCACCCCAGCAGTGAACTCCTGGCTCGCTGCTCCTCTCAGCCCTGAGCTCTGCAGGAACTCCACTTCCCCCCTGCTTTCTGATTAACTTATTATTCTTCATTTGGCTCAGTAGGAAACATGTTTGATCTCTTAGAGATACACTCCAGCTATCTCCATGGTCCTCAGTGATCTCTGCAAACATAACCAGAAAGGTATTTTCATCCCTTGGGAGCAGGTGCCAAAAGTAATTCCATATGACTTAGTGCTAAAAGCTAGCCCAGACTAGCTAGTTTGGAACAGGGTAGGAAATACCTGAGAAAAAGTAAACTCTCTGCCTGTCCTTGGTGTAAGAACAGCAGCCTGCTCTTTAACTGAGAGTGCCTGACCCAGTCCTGCAGCCCCCCAGCAGCATGTTCTCATCTGGGCAGTTCAGCCATTTTGGATAGGAATATTTTCTCCTCTGTCTCACTGTCTCATTTCCAGAGAGCAGCCTGGCTCTGGCTGCTGCTGTGCATTCAGGACACACTGATTCACCTGCTGCTTTTACAGGCAAATGACTGCCAGTGTTGCAAATTTGTTCAATGGCCCTTATAAGTACACGGCTGGCTTTGCAGCAAACAGCTCCCTTTAGATTAGGATAAATGCTTTACCAGGGAGATTAGTGCCACTGCACTTGTGAAGTCATGATATTCCCTACAAATAAAATCAGTGACTATAAATAGCCAGAACATCTTCATCCTATGAGATTATGAGCTTCTTCCTTGCAAAACAGATGAGCTCATTGAGAGATAATTTTGTGATAGCCAGATAGCTTCAACATAAGATTGAGCACATCATCATTAGTCCAATTAAAGCTCCTTTTTATACCAGTAAAATAATTGATGTGCTGATAAACTGCTTCAGTTCATTGTTACTGCAATATCCACAGCTGCTCTGAACACATCCATGTAATCAATATGGCCCACTAAAAGGTTTCTAAACGAGTTAACTCTTCCAGGAATCAGCCAGATTTCTGAGAGACTATCACGCTTTTTGTTCTGTTTCTTTTATTTACAGAGGCATTAAGTCCAATCACAAGCTGATCACACACACTCGAGCAGAGCATAATATGAGTGTCGCATGCTATTATTGTAATGGAAGTTGAGCAAGAGAACCTGGCCTTGAGGCTACTTTTCCCATATTAAAAAAATACCTAAGCTAACCTGCATCATTCTGACAGAACTAGGTTAGGGAGTGCCTTGTGTGCAGTTCCACTGGCAGAGCAGGACGTACCGTGAGGGATGGCAGAACAGGAGCCAAGCCAGGAAGCTCTGACTCCAATTCAGCAGCAGCCAGAGCAGCATCTCCCAGAGCAGCCTCAGCAATGTGACCAAGAGGGCCCATTTCACCACCATGCCAAGCTGCAGCCAGCACTGAAGGAAACGGGCTCCAGGCTTCCTGTTCCTCATTGGTGCCATTGCTCCCAGCCCCTGTGCTGCACTGTGCAGCTCCCAGGGCAGCTGAGAAGGGAATTCTTGTGTAAAGGTGTGGCTGTAGGCACAGCCAGCAGGTTCCCTGCCCTGCTCCTTGGGATAGATTAGAAGCATTCTCAGGAGCCACAGAAAATCTCTCTAAATGTCTAACTTTACTGCAGGTCCAGAAGAAACAAATTTCTCAGGTCAGCCTCTCCCTGCCCTCCTTCAAGGGAAAGACTGTGGGGAAGACAAGCCTGCACAGGCCCCCTTATTAGGGGGCTTGGAGCTTCTGCTATTGGAGCTATTCTGCTATAAAAACCCCAACTAAAACACCCAAAGCCTTTTAGAAATTTTGTTAACCTGCTACGAGGCAAATGCTTGAACTTCAGACTTACTCATCCACAAATGTCTTTTTTCAATCACCTACTTCATGCACTTGCCACCTTTGGGAGACAGTAGCTTTTAGTAGCTGCAGATACCCATGCAGAAGCAATTAGTTCATCCTGATGCCTGCAGCATTCCATGATAACTTTGCAGTGTGAAATTCAACTGCCCAGTCTTCTCTCAAGATTCACTGCAGGCAGCCTCACACCAAGCACTAATGCTGGGTGCTGCACATGCACTCCAGGAACTACAGAGAAGTATTTTTTCATGCTTAGAAGTAGTCATCACATGCATACAGCACATTATGGGGGCTAGGCAGTGACCTAAACAGAGCTTTTCTGCTCTTTGATGCTATCTGCTGATGATGTTGCCACTAGAAATGCAAAAAGGCAACTCTGCATTTCCCCTGCTGAAACACAAACCTTTAATGAGTTTATTTTGAATTGGGTCTCAAAGACCAGGCAGAGATAGGTAGTAGGCTGCACAGCTTTAAACAACTTGTCAAAATCCTTTTAGGAAACAAAATAGCATACATGTTTTGAGGGGTTCCCATCTGTCTGAATTTCTAATTTGATTTTTGTAGCTCACACAGCTCAGATGGGATTTAGCTGAGAACACATAACCTGAAGCTGGTTCCCTGAAGTTTTCTAAGAACCAGGATGGCACCTGCATAAGAAAATTCTTATGCTGCTGAGCTGCAGCTCAGGCTGTAGGTCTCCTCTCTGCCTTCCTCAGATAAGGAAGGTCACCCAGCCCCAGATGCCAGTGCCCCCAGCCAGGGTGCTCCTGCTGCCAGGTACAGCTGCAGGGGAGCAGGACTGAGCTCTCCAGACTGGCTCTGCCTCTGGCTACCTCAGCCCTCCACATTCCTGCTGGTCCTGGAACCACATTTTGTTAGTTGGTTTGGTTTAAAATCCCTTTGGAGGTTGTTTACAAAGGCTCATGAGAAGCACGAGGCCCATTTGGAAAGGGTGGTGTGCCCAGAGGCAATGAATTCTACATTGCTTCAGTTGTAGAACTCCACCTTAGAGCTCCCATCCAGGGAAGGGAGCTGAGGATAGCTGCCTCTTCCAAAGATCTTCTGGAGCCTACACCACCTCCTGCTAGTTTGAAATTTCCAGTGGACCACATCAGTCATGGTGAAGTAGAAGCAGCATTTACACTCAACCTTTCATCCAGAAGTCCAGCATCATCTGTGTTGAGGATACCATCTTGCTTCAAAAATCCCACATCTGTTAGAGTCCTTTAGGCTCCTATTATAGCATACAGTGACTAAAAATAATTGCTTGTTTCCTGGTCTTGCTCTGTGTGCCTGGCAGTATTTTGCAGAGTTTCACTGTTTCCCCAAGGCTGTCAGTCAGTTTTCCCTGTTGTTTGTGTAGGCTTTTCACACAAACACTGAAGAGGAAAATAATAAAAAAACCCAGGAAAATGTGATTATAATCCACTTAAAACAGCCAGCAGGGGGATGTGCAGGACCAAGAACTCGTCTGACTTTTTGAAAAAAGTGAAAGCATCTCACGTTTATGCCTAGTTAGCTGTAGAAAATATAGTCTCTTTCTATAACAAAAGAGCACAAGTCATCAGCCTGTCACTGTCTCTAGCAATTTCAAAATCAGCTGAAGAAACACAATTTAATCTCTACTGTTTAAATTATATATGGCTATGTAGGTTAAATGAGCATAAGAATTCAGTTATCAACTTCTGCCTAGTACTTACATTTTTAGAAACACAAGCTGGGTAACATGTTGCCCTTCTTGGAAAAAAGTAGGTAGTTGTCAAGGCAGGAAAGCCAGAAATTTATTATCCTCCCCCCCCCCATATGTTCAAAGAATGA
>VXBI01014713.1:513037-607779 GCA_013397375.1 Toxostoma redivivum | reverse complement strand
CCCAGTAATTAATAATTAGCTGTATTATTTACAGATCTTTAGTTTTACCTCTGTTGGTTTAGTCAGTTGTGGGCTTCAGTCCCCAAAGGTGAGATCTGCACCCCTCCAAGGAGGGGCACCTACTTCCAGCTTTTCTGTGCCAGCAGCTCGATCTGCTCCTCTAGGCACAATCTGATCCAAGAGGCTGCACCTGAGAGCTGAGGCAGCTCCATGGCCCTCAGTGGAAGCAATTATGGAGCAATTACCTCATCAAACTCCTCGGTGCTAATATTTGTCACCTTTTACAGAAGAGCTGCTTTAAGAAAAACTATCCAGGACATGTAGAGTTCCTTTCTATATGGGGATGGAGCTCATAGTATTTTTTGTGACTGTCATGTCTGTGAGCACACCAGGTGTTTAATACAAGCAGCTTTCTTCACACACCGACTGAGCCAGGTGCCATCCACACCCAGTACGTGTGGTCCTTCACAAGGCGGGGAAAGCTGCAGGAACGAGAGGGACAGAGCACGGTGATGCCTCCACCAAAGGACTTCGCTCATGCTGCATCACTTTCTGTGTGCAGCAGCACGGGCAGTCCTGGAGCTGGCCAAGAGCTGGCCAGGAGATGGCGAGAGAGGAACACTTTTGGAAGCACATCCCTAACCCTAACCTAACCTAACCCTAACCTAACCTAATCCTAACCCGCACCCCCTCGGCAGCAGGGCAAGGCCAGACCCATCCCACGGGACACAGGCATGGAGAGCGATCGAGCTGCTTCATTAAAGGGACATTTCTGCTCTCCAAATCCCGTCTGCTCTGGAAATCTGACGTTTTCTGAAAATCTGTAAAACTCGAGTACAGAAAGGAAATATTATCTGCAAATCTTTTGAGGTAGAAGGGGAGAAAATAATTCTTAGTATTCTGAAGACATCATGGCTGTGCATGACAGAAGGCTGTGCAGACACTCCACTCTTTGGCAGGTATCTCTGCACAAAAAGTCAGCGACACTCAGGTAAACCTGGAGCTTTCTTACATCACTGCAGATACTGTGGGTCAGTGTCCATCCAGAGGAGATCAGAACCCTGGACATTCAAAGATAATTCCTTTGCCATGGTTACTTTTTTCTCCTACTGAGCTGATGTGCAAGTTAAGAAAATACTCCTTGAATTAAACTGAACTATTAAGTTCAAGCAAAGAGTTCTATTTCTAGACAACTGTTCCTATTAATTTAAGTCACACTAATTTTACTATTCAGCATCTTGGGAAAACCACATGGCATTTCCAGTATGGGATTAAATGTTTCTGATAATTTTAGTTCTTCCTGAGAATCTACAACATACTTTGTATTCTGAAAATGCACCTAGAAATCTATTTTTCTGAGGTTCATAAAGCCTGTTTGCCAGTATTTGCTTTGGCTCAGACTGAAGTCAACCAGGGAATTAATTCTGTATGATGGCCAGACAGAATTGTGAGGGTGTGTTACCATCTGAGTGCAGCACAGGATGGTTTGATGAACAGTTTTCAGTGCAGGTCCATTGATAGTGGTTACAATGTAGTGTAAAAGGAAAGTATGCTCACATTAATGTTCCAAAGTTAGTCTATTCCATTTTATTAAACTGCCACATTTTCACAGGGGAAAGACTCAGTTTGGAGAAGCAGTGCTGCTCAATATTTATCCATGACTTCTTTTCCCTTTTAATTTCCACTAATTTCGCTTTTTCCAACTTATTTTCAACTAGGAACACTGGAAACTGTTCAAATCTGTCCTGCTCAACCCTATGTTCCTATCTTGTATATGCTAATATCTTAAATGCTCAAAATAAGAAGGACTTTATAGGAATAATCCACATTATCTGGTAAACTAGAATATTCAACATCACTTCTTCAGTTACTCACCCAGCTGAGTGGCTTTGTGCTCCATCTGGGCCCTTTGTCCATGCACAGAGATGCAGATGGCCTCTGTGAGTCCCAGACCTGGCACTCTCACTCAGTGCTGCCCATGAACTCCGGGGGCCACCCAGGTGAGAAGGTGCCCAGCTCCCTGCAGCAACAAGCCCAGCAGCCCTGGGAGCTCCCTGCTTTGCACTGGGCTGTTCCTAAACTGTCTGACACTTTGGGATGGTGCTGCCTGATGGCAGGTCCTGCAAAGTCCTGCTCTAGGGAACTTCACCAGGGTAGCTTTGGGTCTCTTGGAAAACAGACAGAGCCACTCATCTCCAGAGATTTCATTAGAAGTAAGGCAGTGTTACAGGCTGTGTTTTCCTCTGTACATCCAGTGTTCACTTTGGTACCAGGGATCCATCTGTCACACTCAGGATGGAGCCAACTGCTTGGCAGGCTGCTACAATGCTCTTCACTTGTGTTTGCTACTAACCTTCTGCAGTCATGATTTAGCTGCTGATTGACTATGGTTTCTTTTGCAGAACATGGTAAGAAACACTTGGAAAACACCCTCTCAATGACATAACTACACACCATTTCAAGTGGGTTTTGTCAGTACTACCTTACATAAGCAGTCTGCAAATATCCCCAGCTTCCTCCACAGGGAAACTCTTGTAAGACACATCTATTTGTAGAAAATGACAGAGATGGACATGGGAGATTCATGTTAAAGACTCTTCAGTCACACACTAGCAAACAGTTAAAAAAGAACCTCTCTGAACACACAACTTAGGTAACGAGTGGCAGAGAAAAAGCACATGATCAACTGTGAGCTACAGAGAAGGAACAAAGTCCAAGAGGAAAGACTGAAAATAGCCTCCAGGTAGGTTCTCTGGGGAAGTTCAAAACTCCATCCATATCAGCAGGCACCTAAGCACCTTTAAAACAGTCTCAGAGTGTTGCAGCAATTCACCTCAGCCAGCCTGTGGTTCCTCTTGGCTAGTTCTTAGTGGCTGAGTTTTGCACACACACAACCCTTGCCATGGTTCTAACATTGCTGCTCTGTGGTTAACCCAACCCTTCACAGCCATCCCATACCATCCCCTCCTGGCACTCTCCACACCTGGCCTTGGTAGTGTTCTAAGGCAGGAGTAGGAGGCAGTCCTGCACTGCCTCAGCTGTGCTGTTCTTATTGCCTGCAGAGCAAAGGCAGCAGGGCCAGGCTTTGGGGGTGCAGGTGGCACTCCTCAGGGAGACAGCTGGCTGTCCCCAGCCTCTGCCCTCTGACAGCTCCTCTCCTCTAAGTCCTACAGAGGAACAGCTGGCTGGGAGGCAGCTATGAATGTGTGCCCAGGAGAGCAAATACCCCGGCATGCTGAATAGCACCTGCTCATAAGAAGTTCAGGAAACAAGTACAAATGCACCCTCCAGCAGAGAAAACATAATGAGAACTGATCCAAAATACTGATGCTGCAGTGAAAATTCCCTAGTATAGCTGATAACCTCTTCATCTTCTTCCAGTATGAGTCTTCATTTCCTAATAAACAGAAGGTGATTTCAACTCCACCCATTCCCTGTACATCACCTCTTTGCCACAAGAGTGCATCCTTGCAGCTTGCACCAGGCACCCCCTCTTGCTGCAGCATCCAGGTACCTTAAATCCTGGGTTGCCTTGTACCAGCAGCCCTGAGCACAGCCTCTGATAAGAAGCTGTTTGCAAATGCTTAGTTTGATATAAAATCTGGTTTATAGCATAGCAAATCAATGGGATGGTAAGAAAATTCCTTGTAACTAGATTTAAGATAGGTATTGTATATTGGCACACTAACAAAACACTGCTAGAAAAACACTATGCAAAGAAATATTGCAATATCCAAAGCAATATCTTGGGCAAACTTTCTTTAGATTTCCTTGCCATATTACCATTTTCCCTAACGTGCTAACAACAAAAGAATAACTACCCTTGTAGTTTAACTCACAATTCCTTACCAGGTAATGGCTATGTCAGCATTGCAAAAAAGTGATTTTGTAAATTAAACTTCTCAGCAGATGATCTGCAGGCATGTCTCTAGGAATGGGAACCAAGGTGAACAGAAATAACACAGTATCAGAAGTGTACTCTTGATATTACACAGTCTCACACACCCATGACTAGGAGGCTTGTACAAAAACCAGGCAAAGGGAAAGCTGATGAAAACAGAAGGCTCCTCAAGTTTCCCCTTCTAAAAGAAGCTGTTCCATCTTTTTGTGGATTTTGACTTTCCCACCTGGGCTTCACTCCTGTGCTTGCCCTGCACAGTTGGGTACAGAGCTGCAAACCTAAAGAGAACGTTGAGCTATTTCCTACTTTGGTCAAAGCACATTCCTGCTGAGACCCCGTGAATCAGCAGGAGCAGCATGGCTGATCCCCAGACAGGCTATTTCATTTCACAGACATCTTCCTGGAACTTCACAGCTCTCTTCCCACAAACCACTCCCGCTGGGAATGATCTTATTCTTTACAGAAGTAGATGCATCACTTCTGATATTTCCAAAATTTCTCCATGATGACTGCCCTGTAAAAAAGCCACTATTAATAATCCCTAGCAATCCCATTTCAGACATGAAGGCTCTACAGATTATACAGTTATTCCTGATAATTTTTCCTGGGCTGATAAACAGTTGGACTGTTTTGATTTACAGCCACACTGTGCTGTTGGACTCTTTGTAAGGTCTCACTCCCTGACACTTTGGAGACTGAAGCTGTGCCAAAGCCATGGGGACCCAGACAGCTGGGTCACTGCCCCAGCCTTGTCACACACCCTGCACTGGGACCCCACAACTGCCACACGAGGTCATGGAGTCACAGAGCCTGCTGGTGCCTCTCTTTCATTCCACCTGTCATCTGTCTCATCTCTTTAGACTGGGAGCTCTGCAGAACAAGGGTTTCTTCTTACAGAAAACTCCTTCAAGATCACAGGTGTGGTTTGTAGACACAACTGCAGCACAATGGGGTGCACAAAAGCAGAGCTGAGTTATTGTCTGAGACTGTCCCCAGCATGAGGCTGGGGAGGCTCCAGAAGTGCTGTCAGAAGGATGTGTCAAGGGCAGAATTCATGACAAACAAGATTACTCATCTGAACATCTAAAAGCAAATGAATGTGCACATTACAGCCATTAAATTCACTTAAGAGGCAGACAACTCATGGGATACACACAGTTTTGATAAAGAACAGATAGTGCAGTCACTGAAATGATCTAACTAATAAATACTGGTGGCTGTTCTAAGTTTCTCAATGACCTAAAAGGATTTTTTGTTTTCAACTTCTTAAAAAGGAAAAAAGAAAATGTTTTTGTAGAAGACAGGAGGATTAAACCAGAAGATATCCTTGGTTAAACAGATAAATGTCAGAGAAAAATACTTATAGTAATAAGTGGTAGTTACAAATATGGAACAGTCTTGGATGTGATAAGAGAGGCAGGATATTGGTGTGAAGTGGTGGCACTCTTACTAGCAAGAAGACAACCATTCCTGGATAAAAAAGCAAAATAGGGCAACAGAGAAAAGCACTTAAAAAAACACTACAAAAATCCCAAATTTCTCATAGGTTGCAGAGGCCACTACTACAAGATATGAACAATAATCTGATCCCTAAACAGGTGTAAATATGTCCCAAATCTCACACAAGCAGCTGATTAGTACCAGCCCTGGGCAGGAAGTTAGACCTGAACAGGTTGGCCCTGGGCTGGAGAAGACAGAAGGGCAGCAGGCTGGCCAAGAAAGGCTAAGGTGCAATAGTTTTATTGAATTCTTGGACTGAACATCTCAGTTCAAAAACTCTGAAACTATGACTTTTCACTCTCAGCTGACAGGTTCTCCATCAGTAAAACAGCCAAAACAGCCAGTGGAGGATGAGGAGATACTCTAAGTTTAGAGTAGTCTGATTAGCAAAAGGCAGATTTCCTCCATCTCAGCAATTAAGAATCAGCTGCTACAGCTGTACCTGCCAGTTACTGGGTTTGGACTTTTAGGAATTAGGAATTATTATTCTTTACTTTTCTCTCACATCACTAAAGGAGCAGTTAATCCACAACAGCTTCTGGTTGTGTGCCTGAATGAGCACTCTCCAATGGAAAGTTTCTAACACTGAGGTTGATCCCCTTGTTTGAAAGAAAACTTCCCTCCTACAAGTCAATGTGAAGCAGCACAGTTATGTTCTCCCTGCATGCCACCAGGCATTGCTTACCACCTCTTCTAAAAAATTTCAGGCAATAGGTCAGGTCCTGCTTTCAGGCATATGTGATTAGCTGGGGATCAAATTAATCACAGGTGAAAACATAGCTGTGACAACCAGGTAGGTCAATGGGTGTGCTCATATCTGTCTTTGGAAGTCTAAACATAGGTAAAACTGTTTTCAAAATACAGCCTTAATTTTCCCATACTTCTAATAAGCTGAAGTATAGTCTGCTAAGCTATTTTCCATGATTTACAGTGGGATTTCCATGATTTACCTGTGGGAGAAAATGTCATGCAGAGGGACAGGTTTCGTTTTTCTACCCTCTTCTGGGCTCCAAAAGCATCTGAGAGAAAATGTCAATTCCACCCATTATCTGCAATATTGCTCATTTGAGAGCAGACAGACACCTAGCAACAGGCAAGTCAAGGACACTGGTGCATGAAAGAGGGACCACTGTGACCTGTTCTTTGGTCTGGGCACCCTGCAACACCATTCTGTTACTACAACAAAATTTGGTTTTATAGCCACTGCTAAGAAGTTCTGAGTTTCCCCTAAACCTGCAGAGTGGAAGTGGCACAAACTTTGACAGTGATATTACCTGTGGAAATACCAGCTGGAAATGGCTCCTGGTTTTCCCCACGTCAGAGCTGGGGGAGGAAGCTGAAGATCTCACACTGGACTGTTCTGGGCCTGGACAAAGGGACAAGTGATGGGACACAGTACCAGGTTTTTGCTGGTGCCATTGCCAGTGCACATGGGGCAGTTGGTGTCGGGGTCAGTGACTCTGGGCTCTCCTGTGGCTCTGTCCCACAACTCTGCTGGCCTTTGGTGTGCAGGGAAGCCCTCAGTGCCTGTCAGTAGAAGCTCCAAGACAGGTCTGGAGAGCCTTGTGTCAGCTGCCACCTTCCTGCTCCCCTGGTTTTAGGAAAGCCAAGGAAAACAAGAACGTGCGGGTCAAGAGCCTCCATTGCCAAACAATACAGTAAGACAGTTTGTCCTCATTGTTCAGGCTCCCTCTATCAGTGATTGCTGCTGGTATCTTTTATACCCAGGTAGATAAAAGAATGACCTAGCAGCAGCCAGGGCTCAGAGCTGTTTTTTCCTTGCAATACAGGTTTAAGAGGCCCAGTCCTCCTCCAACCCCTGCAGCAGGTGCTTAAAACATCCAGCAAGTGATGAGTCATCCCACCAGCAGCAGAATTGTATTCATTATTAACCAGTCCCTGGGGTTCTGTGCTGCTTGGAGATGGCCTCCATCTCCTCTCAATCATTGAACATATTCCAGTTCAGTGCAGTTAATACAGCTCAGAGCACAGATCTCGTCTGGAAGAGTCTCTCACTGCTCTTTTTGTGCAACCTCCTCCCCAGCCTCATGTTCCTTCGCCAGCCTTATAACCTCCTGGCAATGGTTCAGCTCTTTTTCACTTTAAAAATTCATCTGGTGCTCACTCAAAAGAGCAGCCTGATGTTGTTCCAGAGAGCAGGCACTGCAGGTACAGGGAGCTTGTGCTGTGTGGCACTGACCTGACAATGCAGCTCAGCCCTTTTATGAGGTGCAGCTTTTGCAGGTCAATTAGGTACATTTACAAATGAGTTCATTTCTCACCTTCTAGCTGAGAATATGTAAGGTCCAGCCATACAGAGTGGGACTAAATATCCCTCTGGCCCCACTGTCCTGGATCTCCTGGTGTCCAAGCTAGATGCTCAGGGAAGAAGGCAAGAGGGAAAGTACTAGCCCCAAATACCCTTCTACAGACTGCAGCTCAGAGATTTCCTGGCTTTGAGGTATTTAGTGGTGTCTAGACAGTGTGAATGTCTTTCCCACAAACTTGTTCATGGAAGTCTTTGGCATCTGCAGTCCTACAGCAATAATCCCATAGTTTATCCACCTGTTGCAATAACCCTCATATTCTTTTCCCTGTTGTGGATCTCCCACGTGAGGTTCACATCACCAGAGAAGACAGTGACAATTGCTGCCTCATCTGGCAGTGACCTACCCCAAGATGCAGGATGAAATACAGAATATCTCTGGAACTCTGCTTTACCTGGGTCAGAACAGCAGTTAAAACAAGCAGGCTTTTCTAGGACATCTCTGGATGAAGAGGTTTGTAATGTGAACTTTTCCCATGAGGTGACCTCTGGTTATAGCCTAACAGACAGGCAACAAAGTCAAACCACCAGGTCATTAAATGGTAGGTTTTGCAATGCACTAATCTGGAGTAAATACTGAACAAAAATTTCCAAGGAGACCTGGAGCTCCTTTCTGATCCTCCCTATTGATCCCAGGGTAACTGCTAGTGCAACAGTGCTCTTACACCACCATCCCCCCTCAGGGAAATAGCTAAAATCCCTCTTGTCCCCCCATCCAGCATTTCTGGAAGGAAGATGTACAGTGAATATTTGCAGTGGCCACTTAGAAAGCAGTGCAAGTTGGAAAGGATTTAGAAATATTCAAAATTGAAGACATCTGGAGAAAAATGTCTATTACATGTTTGCCAAACACAAACAAGGTTTCCTGGGAAATGGTTTTAGTTTTCATTGCAAACCTCGGTTACTTAAGGCAAAATTGTAAATACAAGATTTCAGAGTGTTTCCTCTCTCCATTTTTGACAGATGTATGACTGCATAAAAATCTTAATAGAAAGACTGTTTCTTTAAGTTTACTAAATCTTTGGTAAAACAAATCTTTGCTAAACCTACTCAAACAACCCTTCTTTAAAACCTTTAACAAATGGAAATGCCAAGAGGTGATGAGAGAGAAACAAAAATGAAATTTTTGCCATTTAGAAGACTTGATGAGTTAAAAAGAAGATAGAAAATGAATTATGGAAGAGAGAAAGAAACAGGAAGATTTTTTTAAAGGTAGACTCCTATAGGAAATCCAGTGTCACTCACAGGGCTTCAAAGGGACAGCTCTGTGCTTGAGCACCTTGGCATTGATTTATGTGAGCAAGGAAAGGAGCTGCTGCTCCTTCTCCTGGTGCAATTCCAAATTGCTCAAGTTCACTGAAATGTTCCTGGGTTACCCAGGCAGAGCAGAGCAAACTGACAGTGAGGGTATTTAATCTTCAGGGCTCTGGACAAAGCCAAAGTGCTTCAGTCTGCCTGAGAACCAGGAATACGCGTTTTGTAGATTATGACTTTGGAAGAGTTTCCTCCAAAAAAAGACAAACATGGATTATACCCATGGGATACTCAGTATTTCACAACCACAGCTTCTTCCTTAACTCATTTCTGCAACAAAACACAGCAGTGCACTTCAGTGGATTGGTGTTTGCCTGGACTGAGTCCATGAACTCCAGCTGAAGCAGTAGCAAGTGTTACTACTTGTGCCCATTCTCTACACAAATATTGTAAAGAATTCTCTGGATGTGGGTCTGTATCTGCTGGAACACAGCATGAAAAGAGAGTATTTTTCTTTGGCAGTATTTCTCCACACTACCAATCGTGACAGGAACTTTCAGTTGTCTCCCAGACTCTCTCACAACTGCTTTATGTGCAGCTCTTCTTGAGTCAATGCATTCTTCATGATCACACAGGAGACAGACTGGCAAACACCCTTTATGAAGCAATCAGCTGCAGTAACCATGCTCCTAATGTAACATGACAGCTCTTCACTCAGCAACTTTGCAAAGGAAGCTCTGCTATTTAGAACTGTTCTTTTTATCTTTATTTTGAGCTTACACGGCAAGAGATTACACCTGAACTGTCCTCAGGCTAAATGAACACAAAATCTGTGTGCAGTTGGAGCATATGAAACCTTGGTGGCTCTGTTTTCCTCTGGGTGAACTGGGAATGACACCTACCTAGCCAATGGAATCCAGCTTGAGCAAGGTGAAATCTCTCATGATTTTATCCAATTTTAAGTTATAAATAGTCAAAGTATAGTCTCATAGAGTCAGGGGATAGTTTGGGTTTTAAGAGACCTTATATGTCACTAGATCCAACATCCTGCCATGGCCAGGGACACCTTCCACTAGACCAGGTTGCTCCAAGACCCATCCAAGCTGGCCTGGAACACATCAGGAATGGGGCATATACAGCTTTTTTTAATTTAAACCATGAACAAGAAAAGCTTCATTGTCTTAGATCCAAAAATCTACCACCTTGCTTCACATGCAAAAATTTCAATTATGATCCTATGCTGTAGAAAATAGTAACGTATTTATATTTTGCACAACAAAAGGTGGGGGGAGATTAAACAGAATGAGCAAGAGCAAAATATTAAAGTAATTGAAAGAGAGAAATTAATCTCATTGCATCAAATACTTGTGATAAATGTAAGATTTGAATGCAAAAAGAACCCCCCCCCCCCCCAGGCCCAAAGCTCGCGCAGANCCCCCCATGGCTCAAACTGAGCTGCATCTGCAATGTGGTGAGTGAACAGCATGTCAAATCCAGCACGACTCAGGCTGCACTTTCATTCCACATCATTTCCTCAGGGAACAGCAGTGACAGTATTCCTCATCTTTATGCTTATTCACAGCTCTTTACATGCACCTGCCTGCTCTCACAGGACTGCCACAAATCAGCACACAGCTCATTTCCAGCTGGGAGAGCTCACAGAAGTTTCTGAGCTGGGCACAGCAGCCTCCCTCACTGCTGGCCAGTGCTGCTCCTGTGGACACGCTGATGCTGCAGGCCATGGGGCAGGGCAGCTTTCCCAGCTCACTTCCCAGGGCACTGCAGAACTCACACAAGCTGCAAGTCCCTGAGGAGCTCTGTGCTGCCAGACCTCAGTCCTACCACCACCCACAGGACAGAACTGAAGGCCAGCCTTGGGATGAACCTGTAGGATTGGACTCCTTTGGAATCCAGGACACACCATCCCCAAATCTGGGAGAGAAGTGAACTGGAACAGGAAGCTTTGGCTGTACCCACACTGAAACTTTGCTTCTCATGCTTCCTGCTGCCTCATTCCTTAGAAGCTGCTCCAAAAGCTACCCCATTCAGTGCTGTTTATGCTGGCTGCTCCCTTTGTCTCCTACCATTCAACACTTAGATGTGGTTCCCCCAAGGTGAGCCCCTCTCTTCCTGTGTCCACGCTCTCCTGCAGGCCCATGGAACAGGCTGCAGTGCAAACACACACAGCTGCAACTGCAATCTGCAAGGGATCTCATGCACAGACACTCATTCAGCTTCTCTGGCACTGAGCATGAAGTGAACTCAGCAAACTTTTAAAAACAGCATTCCACATTTTGATATCTTACTTGAGTTCATCATCACATCAGCATGGGAGTGTTTGCTTGACTGACAGCTGGAATGAAATTCATGCAGCTCCATTTTTAAGGTGCAGGAGCGTTAATAAAACCATGACTATTAATACACTATAGAATCTGAGTGCATGAACCAACACACTTTTATGACTCATCTGTGACAGTATTTAAGCATTTTAAAGAGTGAGAAGTTGAACAATGCACAGATGGTCTACTTCACATTGAGAAGAAATTAATATTTTCATACTTCATGACAGTAGTTTGAATTCAGTGAAGCATTGTAAGAGATAAGCTGGAACTGCTGACATTTGCAAGCAGTGAAAAGGCTCAGTATCGAGTGCTGCAGCTGACAAAACAGTTCCTCTCAAGTTTATTGGGAGGTTAATACAGGATGGATTGTGACGAGAATGCTTTTCAGGTTCAGCCCTTTGTGGAAAGGTCAAGCCACATGCACAAATATCCTATAGACCTCAGCATAGCCAGAGTCACTGCAATTTAGCAGCAATTGTAATTTCAGTTGTTGCATCTACAAGTGGAAGTAGAGGTCACAGGTAAAACAGCTTCTCCTGGAGTCTTGCTGAGCTGCATTTGCTCTTTCATAAGCCAGGCTTAAAATAAGGACAGCATGCAGCCAGGAAGGCACACTGCCCGGGTGGATGTGGTTTGGATTTCTTGTGGTTTTTTGTTTCTTAGCTTGCTTGCTTCGTTTTTTAATAAAATGCACCTCAGAAATATTTGCTACAAGTATTATTCAAGCCTCTATCTATCTAAAGGATTGAGGAGGATGTTTGTTTGCCATAAGTGGAAGAGGATCTCATAATGGCCAAAAGAACAAAAAAAACTAACTCTTTTAAGAAAAAAAATCTTGTTCCAATCCCCAGGTACAGGTATTTTCTTAATTGTCACTCTTCCTTAACTTTTCCAGTCAGAAACTTAAATACTAGACTTTTTTCTAATGAATATTTGACATGTAATTGCCACATGGAGCTAAAGATATGTTGTCCTAATGGATTCTACTGATTCTAATTCTGAAGAAAAAGCCATGTGAAACCTGGGAAACTTGGACTTCAGATTCTGAATCCTTTGATTCTGATGGATTCTGTACACATTTCTTCTGATAGATCCCTCCCTTTCAGTCAGTTCTGAAATGTATAAATGCATTATAAACTACACCACTCCACAGCAAGGGAGGCAGTTTATCTATTACACTTACTCAAATCACCATTTCTGATGCAAAAGTAGTTGCTCAAACTGGGAATCTGGGAGAGCAAGATTAAATATCTGCTCTTAAAACACAAAGATCTTGAGCCCAAACTTTTCATGATTGAAAATTAAATTCTAATTATTGCTTGCTTTTACCACCATTTCTGTCTCGTAACTGAGAAAATTCCTGACAGATTTTGAGCAAATATTTCTAGTCAGGTGCAGCTGTAATACTTTACAATGAGAAAGTTTCCATCAAAACATTCCCAGCCAGCTCTCCTTTACATACAATTTGTTCATTTAATGATCAAGCTTTTCTGGCAGCTCTAGAAACAAAGACACTGAAAAGCCCAGCCTCACTCATTATTGTGTTACTGCCTTTCTTTCTACCTGCAGCCACAGTTTTGTAGCTGTGTGCAGAGAGTGGCTCTGGAACTTGAAGAGCTGCCAGCCTGAGGGATGTGCATTTAACAAGCAAAGTCTGGGATATTTACTAGCCAGGCTTCAGCACACCTCAGGCATTGCACCAGTATCACTGGAGACAGAAGGAAATTCTAGCAGCTCTCTCGCAAGTTTTAAGCACACAATAAATAGAAAGATTTGAGCCAAGATAAAAATATCACCTTTGTAGTCCTTGGCATAGGGAGAAGCAAATCTCCTGGAAATTTTTGTAACTGTGGGAAAGTCAAATGACCCTGGAACTAAAGAAAGCACAATTTCTTTTCCACCTGAATAGCTGTACAAAGACAGAGAGCGTTGGCAGCTGCTACTCCCAGCCACTGGGGGCCAAAGCTGACAAGGAGAAGAAGAAAAGAGGGAAAAACTCCCAAACTTTACAATTAGCACTGGACTTCCAAGGAGAACCAATGCACAGCTTTCACACTGAAATGGCTACAGGGACTTCTGATGAAATTCATGGTAAAGAATCTTTTAATGTGATTTTAACACATTGAAGTCACATGGTTCTTTAATCATATTAAATGTGATATGAGTGAGAGCTCCTTACAGAAATGATGATTTAGAGGAGGCATAAACTAGACTAGAGGATTACCTACCTCTCACTAGACAGGAGTAGCTGGCCTCAACATATGCCAGAAAAACATCATCTTTAGCTACACTGTAGGTACAGGAACATCCAGCACAGATATTCTAAAACCTGTATGCTACCACACTTGCACAATCATTCTTAGTGCTCTCTAGCCATTGTTCTTTTTCTAACAACTCTCTCTTTACTTACCTCCAGCCCATCAGCCTTGTAGCTGCCCTAAAAAACCATCTAGGGCCAAATCTGGATAATTGGTCAGTATCAGAAACAGACCTTCCCCATGGGAAAATCTCTTTCATCAAATTTTAATGCTGGCTTCCAACCCTGCAGCTTCAGCCACAAAGCACAGACAATAAAATGAATCTCCATCATCATTAAGTGTACAATTTTGAAAGTTCAAGAGTGCTCATAATTCCATTTGGATTTCCATTTAGGATGAGACCACTGTTCCACAAATTACACTACCTATCAAATACACAGCTTTTGTAAAGTGACACTAAATCTCGTTTCCTAATACTGTCTCAGTGATCTCATGTTGTAACTACAAGCACAGAGACAGAGAAAAACAGGGAAGGAACTTTTCAAAACCCTCTTGATGATTCCATTATGCTGCTCCTTCTACCAAAAATATTATAAATTTGAGAAACAGACAATTTGCATCTTGCATGTCTATTAGCAAAGTCATTACAATCCCATTATTAAATAAGGTTACAATGTAAAAACAGCTTTAGTGCAATGCAGTGGAGATCCACTGACAATCTTTCAGAATGAAATTATAACAAGCTTCCTCTGAAGATGAAATCACAAAGAAAATTGGACAGCTTTAATACAGCTTCTACAGCTTTTCAAAAGAACAGAAAAATTAAAGACTGTAATTTAAATTAATGCTGTATTAGAGGCAATAAAGCTCAGCAACATGTAAGCCACGTGCTTTTACATCTGGTTGTTCTTGGCCTGCCCAAGTGTTACCATTTCAGAGTCTGCTCTGCAGTGGGTGATGCCAGCTGAGCACAGCACATCTCATTTGTGTGAGGTGAACACATGCTGGACATGAGCTCCCTGAGCCACAGCACTGCAGTCACATGGACAGGAGAGCAGCACAGAGATGCTGCAAAGCCCAGCCTGCAGAGCTCGTGCTGGGCACTGCAAAGCACCCATGCCAAAGGATGCTCTGCAAGACAACATCTACAACTGCCCATGAGCCACCTGAATTTCAGCAGAACTTCTGAACAGATGTTTTGTTCTAAGCATGCCTTCAAATGTCAGTACTTTTCCAAAAGTGGCTGGCCATTTGTGCCAGGTCCTAATGCAGATGGAATAAATCCTGTATTTACATATTTCTTCAGTCTGAGTAGGCAAATAATGTCTGGATGATTTAACCAAAGAAAGATTGTTGTTGATGTAATATATTTCTTAGCCCTTTTAAAAAAAGCCAATCAATAGTCCTTC
The DNA here is from genome assembly GCA_013397375.1 of Toxostoma redivivum. Classification (NCBI taxonomy): domain Eukaryota; kingdom Metazoa; phylum Chordata; class Aves; order Passeriformes; family Mimidae; genus Toxostoma; species Toxostoma redivivum. The sequence continues at coordinate 592,789 of VXBI01014713.1, read as the reverse complement.
CATTTCCTCTCTGTCCCACTGGACTGCAGTAGCAAGATATTTCCCCCCTCAATATTCATCCTAGTTTTCCATTAGTGTAACATTCACCCTCTGACTAATCCCTGAAATAATCTACTCTCCTCTTCACTGCTAGGCTCCTCTAACATGATTATATGATAAAACATACTCTATAGCTGTTGTTTGTATATTTTTTTCAAAGATAACCCCATGCTAAAGCCAAGATACTGCCACTGCTGAGGAAGGGTTAGATGGACAGAGCTCAGAACAAACCTAATTCTTATACTTCCTTCTGGTCTTAGACCAGCTTTCAATCAATGGATCAGGACCCTCCACTGGCCCAAAATAGAGCAGAACTGGGACAGCTGTTATTTGAAACGCTATAAAGGGGTGGAGGTGCTAACACAAAGCAGTGCCTGTAAAAGCTACATTCACTTCACTGATTACAGAGAGAGAAGATTTGTGTGAAATGATGAATGCCTAGACAGCAATCTTCCATCCAACCATAAAATGTAGTTTATGCCCAGATGCAGCACTATCAATAAAGATAAAGAATAACAGCAAAGGTCTGAAAGGACAGCATCCTGAATGTTGCTAAGAAAATGCTCTGGGCATTTTCAGATAAAACATCTGCAGCAGGTGTATAAATAGAAAACAAAATTGAAACTTGAATGATTATTCCAGAACTAAGGTTTGCTCTTCCAAACCCTTTCTGGGAGAAGTTTCTATATGAATAGAATATATATATGCTAAGACATAACCCAAGAAGGTGTGCAAAAGTAAATAATGCCCTCCATGGTTGACAAGGTTACTCAAGCACAGTCCTTGTCATAAATCCTACAAGTCATCACATTCAGTGGTCTCTTTCAGACATCCCAGACAACTTCAGACAGCAGCTCTGAGCCTTCTGAGTAGTCACTATTTCATTAAAAAAAAAGAAAAAATGTTGAATGTAAAGTTTAAAATTGCAAATCATGTCCCAGCTGAATATTGTACTGAGAAGGACAGCTGGAATGCTCAAACCCGGCCCCAAATCATCATGAACAAGTGCCAAAAATCCCAAATGTGTCCCATTCAGCTGCCAACAGTTTCAGCTGGCACTGCACATCTTGGTCACAATACAAAAATCTGTGGTATGGGAAGTGCTGACAGTGCAGCTCAGCCAAAATAATAACATCTATCAGTATCACAGGTCTAGCAATCTGCAGAGGAAGTGCTACGTCTGTTCAAAACCTCATGCTCAATCTTAGATCCCTATCATTAGAACCCAGGCTAGAAGAAGATTAGGAAAAATATTTGTCACTACAGAAATGCCTCCAGATGATTTGGAGCTCTGAGGAGCATCATGGATGTGTCATAATTTCCTATAAAGCACCCTGTACTCAGAAACACTGCCCAGACTAGACTGGGCTATAGAGCTGCTGTATCCTTGTGTTCTGCTCAAGTTTAAGGTCCCAGTCCTGCAGGATTTGCTCCCATGTTTTTCCTTATCTCTGCTCAGTCCAGGCAAGTTCAATGGACCTGTTTGCATCTGAACATCAGAACACACAGGAATCTTTGCAGGACCAAGAAAGGACAAGTTAATGTACTGTTATTGCTAGCCCATGTTTTTTTAATACTGATCCTGGCCCAAAGATAGAGAAAAGTGGAAGAGATTTGAATAATGTTTTCAGTGTCACACATTCTGTCACACCAGTGCATAACAAAATTTATGCTGGGAATCCATGGAGACTGAGGCACATATGGTTTGGCAGCACCATCATAAACCCCCGTTACCACATTAAACTAATTGACTTTGAAGAAAGAAAAATAACTAGGAGACAGAGAATTCTCACAGTAGAAAAACACATAGCATTAATGAGCATTGCTATTTATTGTTCATATTCCTGCCTGTCTATTTTTGATACACAAGTGCACTGTTGCACACCAGCTGGAACTGCTACATAAAAATGTAAGAATGAAAAACCACTTTCTTTAACTTCTACCAGATTATTCGGAATAGAAGTAGAGAAGGTGACAGCAACACAGATCAGACAAAGAAGATGACAGCAATACAGATCAGAAATGAACAGGAAATTGCAGAATATGATGAGGAGCAAGACAGGGAAGAAGTAATTTACCAGTTAAGGAAATTTAGGTTATGGCAGCTGCCTCTGGATGTTTCAGAGGTTGTGCAACAGACAGAAGCAAGGCCTGGCCTCAGGACCAAGCCTGCACACGAGACACAAGTGCAGTGTCTGGCTGCCTGCTGCCAGGGCAGCTACACAAAGCAGCAGAGAAGTATCTTCACAGACTGAAGGGCTTCTGCTCCTGCTGTCCTGTTCTCAGAATCCCAGAGCAAACCTGGTGACCCCACTGAGCTACTGTGGTGCCACTGAGACCTCTCCCCTCAGGTGACAGCAGACAGGAACAGCTCCAGTGAAGTCAATGGAAACACTGCAGCATGGCAGAGTGGAGAGTCCAGAGCACACCAAATGGATGGTCAGGAATGGAAACTTGGGAGGGAAGTGTCACAGAGGCCTGGTCCAAGTCAAAGAGAAACTGCAGGCTTCACTTCAGGCACCACATGGCCCTCAGCTCGTGCCTGGGAACACTGCACAGGCAGTCAGAGGAGCTGAGAACAAGAACACTCCCTGAGCTGCAGGCAGAGCCTTTCCCTGTAAAGCAGAGCTGGCAGTGCCCTTCCCTCACTGCAGCACAGCCCTAGGGCTGCACACACAGCTCAGCTCACACCACAGGTGTCCCAGGAAACTCCTCTCCCCATACAGCACTCCCTTCTCCTGGACTAACAGGCCTTAAACTAACTTGACCATGTTCTCAATCCATGGAAGGCACAGTTTAAGTGCTTTAAAACTCCCACTTTGAAGTGAGAAAGAGAGGGAAAGAGGGACCAGGAGGAGAGAATTGTAGGGGTCACTGGGGCCATGGAGAATCTTATCAGGACACACTCAGCTGATGTGGCCACAGATCACCCATCCAGAAATGCTGCTAGTGCAATTTTACCTGATGGTTATGGCCAAAGGAAGATTTTGATACAGCAGAACAAAACTCTTTCTTCTCTGTGGAAGAGATTACACAGACCATTCCTACACTGTGTGCACATGGAAGCCAACAGTTGCATTTTTTCTTGACTTTGGTAGAAGTGAGATCATCAGTCACATTGCAATTCAGATAAAGAAAAAGTGGGGGATCAGGTGGGAGGGAGAACATGCACACATAAATAATTTCCACTCAAGCACAAGACTTAACCACGTCCCTTTTCCTAACCAGTATAGAGTTTATGGAGTAAAATAGGAAAGACCAGATTAGATGAAACTGATAGACTAATAAAATATGTAATAATTACCAGAATTAACAAAAGCACTTTCCTAGCTGGGCAGGCAAAAATGGAATTTGGGATTTTCTTTGTGTAACGAAATGAAATTTTTAAGTTAAGTCTCACCCCAGGCATGCAAACACCATCATTTTCTGCTTACAATATGTCTGCAGCAAAAATACCAAACCAGAAAATTATTTTTGCAATATAAAAGCTCCCTAAAGGAAGGCACTGCTAATCTGAGCTACTGTGGGAACAAAAGGCAGATTTAGAAGTACTGGACATGGAAACAATGACAGTTAAAGTGAAGTGATAGATTCTTCCCTGTCCTGCCCCAGTGACACAAGAACAGCAGAAATTGTATTTCCCAAGAGTCAGGGATCCAGCTGCTTGCTACTCTGAAGGTTTTGAGAAGCAGTTTATTTCTGAATGACCAGAACTGCTTTGTGACTCTTTCCCCTCTGCCAGGAGCAGCTGGGTGCCAGTGAAGTGCAGCTGCTCCCCAAGGCTTGCTGAGCTAAAAGAAGCTACAGGCAGTGTCTGGGCCTTGCTCACAGAGCTGAGCACAATTCCACTGAGCTTACCCCAGGACTGCATGGTGAGAGCCAAGAGCAGGAATGCAGTGGGGAAAGTCCCTGCAGATGTGCTGCAGATGTGCAGCACTCAGGACTCTGGGGACAAGCTTCCCAGCCTGCAGGCAGCCACGGTGCCCTGAGCTTCACAGTGCTGGCAGAAAAAGAGAGAGCTGTTACAGGGTGAATCCATGAGGCCTCATTTTCTGCTCACCTGCTCTCCTTCCATTTGAGTGACGTTCTGGATTTAAATCAGGGGCAGAAAGAGCAAAATCTGCCTGAGAACAACTATTTCCATTAGCTGAGCCAACAGGAACCATTCCAGTCACTTCTGGCCCATCTGGGACCTTCAGTGCTTTTTGGTCTCCAATAGTTTCTTCTCCAAATGTGTGAGGAAAGCTTCCTAGGACCTGTCATCTACTGAGCTAAAACCCTCCAGCACTCCCTGAGGCCCAGTTAAACTGGGTACAGAATGGACACGCATTTTTAGATGGCTCATAAACTCTTTAGATATTTAGTACTATTATTCCTAGTGGCTGGTTTTATAACATGATTCAGGACCTCATGAGGAATTGCTCAAAATCATACAAGATATTATTAGCATGTGTCACAGCTGGAAAACTCCTTTTACTGTGCTGTTTTCTAAATGTGAAATTCTTCACTGTTGCTCTATTTTCAGGAGAGCAGAATTTTTGAGGCTCTTGGAAAATTTCACTATTTGACAGGAAGCAGATTTGTTCATGTTATTTTTTCCACCACAGATGTAAAGCACACAAATTCCCTTCTCAACATAACTCTTCTTTCATTTCAGAAAAATTTCAAGATTCTTATAAAAAACCCCATGCGTGTATACAGACAAAGAGCAACTCAAAGTACAAGTCATCACCATAAATCAGACACCAAGAAATCACTTTGTCAGCTTTAAAAGCAAATAAATTTATCTTGGTAGAAGTAACCTTCATTGCCAAGGTGAACTGTTTTTCTACTAGTCTTTGGAGATATTGAATAAGCAGTATGTACCCTTTTAAAATCCTCTTACACTTATAACATACATTTCACAAGGCCAATGAGGCAAAAAGAAAATCATAAAATGTCATTAGAGTATTGCCAGAAGCTCGGCAGATACAAAATTTGCAAGACTTGCACATCCAGACATAATACAATTAGCAGCAGCAAAGTTAGAGCACTGTACTCACATGTGCAGCTGCTTCCCACTCCATAAGGAAATGAAGATAAACACAGTCCTTCCTTCCTTCCTTCCTTCCTTCCTTCCTTCCTTCCTTCCTTCCTTCCTNAAAATCCACAACACCAAATAAAACCCCATCCATTTCCTAGATGCAGAAATGGTTCAGAAATCAAAATGTGGTCGATTTCAAGACTGGTGCAGTGATTAGACACACTGGTTAAACACCTGCTTTTCTGTTAGAGTTTTCTTTATGTGTCTCTGGAAGAAGGCTCCTCAGACAGACTCCCTTGGCAATGAAATTAGTCCTTAAAGACAGTATAAATTAAATACAAATGAAATTTGGAGCAGTGGAAGAAAATGTTGTCCAACTGCCAATTGCAGTGCTCAGGTTGCAGCTGCTGTTTGGGAGTATCCAGAGAGCAGCTCCTGCAGCTGAGCATGTGGATGTGCCAAGCTCTGGCATCACCAGCTCTGCTCTGTGCCAGCTGCTGTGATCTCTGCTGCACTGCAGACACAGCTGGGGCTGACAGGGCTGTGTGCTGCAGTGTGGTACCTACACTCCCCACTGAGGTCTGGTTCACAGGAGAGGTGTGATTTCAGACTCTCTGAATCTCATCTAACTTCCATGCTTGCCTTGGACTAGCAGCTATTGCTTTGAGAGTATAACTTAGTTCAGTTTGGAAGGATCACTCATTATTTTCCTTCCAAAGTTAGGTTTGCCCACGTGAATGTTCCCCCTCTCAAATGCTGTTGTGAAAAACTAGTGTGTAAAGGGAGTGCATCACCCCACACAACCTGCAGAGCTGTGGTAGCCCTTTTTTCTTTGACTGTGCCTCTGAAACTTGTTCAGCTCAATGCACATATTTGCAGACAGCAAACACACATTATATGCTCCCCTGGAGATTTAGCTTTTCTTTCCTCTTTATTGTTAACTTAATGAGACTAAAAGCTTACTCTTTTGCTCTGTGTAAAAGGAAACCACATAAACTTCATTTTGCCCTGAAACTATATAAACTTCTACATGCAGCCTCTTTAGCCTAACAAAAATATTAATGAAGCACAGTTTCAGCATCTGTGTTTGATTCTCTTACTTTGTTCAGCTGACATATTTTTTCTGCCTATTCCTAAATGAAAAGAATAGGGTTCCTATGAGAGCTGTGCATGGTAAAAGAGGACAGTTTGCTGACTTATTACTACTCCAGCAGATCAGGTTGTTTTTTTGCATTTACCTCAGTGCATTTAAATAACAAACCCAAGAGGAAAAGAAGGGTTCTGGGGATCTACACAAGAACTGCCTGACTGGCTGCACTGCCACTAAAACAAGAAGAACTTTCAAAATGGAGTGTGAGCCTTTTTCTCACACAGAAGCTGAGGAATTTTAGCTATCTTGTTTATATACAGGCAACTGTCCCCAGTGTATGCACAGGATGAAATCAGAAAAGCTTATTCCTGCTTAGGAAACCAAGCTGATAAAAGGCAGTCTGGTTCTAATTTGACTAATTATGAACTGCACAACTATCAATTTGTCATACAAATGTACTTGTAAAAATTTAAACCAAGATTTTTTTTTTGCTACAGACTTTGTTCCTGGTATGAAAACCTATGCATCCAGAGAGTTTAAAAGTGCTGTTCTGAGAGGAATGATCTATTCAGTTCCCAAATTATCCCCTACCACTATCATTCTTAGAAGTTCTGCTTGTCTACAGATTCAAATTGTACCTGTCATCCTCATGACCATTTCTTACATGTGAGGATACACAATTTCAGAAGCTTGCACTTCCTCTGGGATTGGCATGTGGAGTTACACAAATAGCTGGATCTAGAAACAGCTCTGTTCCTGTGGCTGTGGGAAATCTCACACATAGTGCTGCCTTTGGAATTGCATAAGTTACAGCACAGGGATCACACATAACTGTTTCCATAAAATCAGAAGGAAAGAATTAGAGCAGCCTTACTGATATAAAAGCTGATGGCAACATGTCCTGCAGGTGCAGAAAGGAAAGTAATGCTAACTTGAGAGAACACTTCACTTGGCAGTAAAGGCTGAGAGAGAAATAATTGATCTTCTCTCCCCTCCATCAAAAACTCAGCTGCTGAGTGTTTTTGTGAGGAAAAGAAGGCAGTAGCAACTCTTCCTCAGTTTATTCCAACAGAAGACAGCAAGATGCTGCTTTCCTTGCCCAAATTGCTCCTTTTGAACTTCCCAACAGAGCCACATCTCTCTTGGGCTGTGAGCAATTTTGTCTTTCAGCTTTACTCTTTGGCCTTAGTGCCACTGTTACCAAAAGGACACGAACACCCAAGTGTTTGCCACAGGGAAGTTTGATGTGGATAGTGCACCACACCCAAATTATTGTCCAGCAATACTGAGCCCCACAATTACTTCAAACAAGATTATAATGCAAGCAGAGAAAACCAAACCAACACCAATTCAGCAGTTGAAGAGCAGATTCTGAAGAACTTCTTGCCTTGTGAGTGAGCTGCAGTACACAGAAAAAGAAAGCAGAAATGTTTGAGTACCTAAAATGTTAGGAAGAACCTTATGGAAGACAAATATAACAGGAGGCACTATGACTCTTGTCAAACCTGCAGGAGCAGTTATTTTGTAGTTTTTTCACTTTACAACCACTTCATACATCCTCTCCTTGGAGGCCACTTCTCCCCACCTTCCCACTTCTCACTAAGCCTGCTTTTACAGGTATGGAAAGGAAGAACGGGACACTGGGAGAAGGAGGAGCTGAATGGAAATTCAGGAATTAAGCTTCTTTTCAATCCCAGGTAGAAGACATGTAAGCCTTGTCTGCTTCTCAGTCTTCCTCAGTATCCAGTAAAAAAAAAAAAAAAAAATTATGCAAACTACAGTGTTGGCTGGCACTATTTATTCAGCCCGGGGTGCCCTGGGACAGGCTCTGGGTCAGGCTGGCACCATTCATTCAGCCCAGGGTGCCCTGGGACAGGCTCTGGGTCAGGCTGGCACCATTCAGCCCAGGGTGCCCTGGGTCAGGCTGGCACTGAGCAACACAGAGGGAGGAGCTGCTGCCAGGGCTGGGCTCCAGCACAGCTTTGGGTCCACTCTTGTTCTGCAGTTTGGATGTACCTGCTGACAGCCCTGAGCCACCACTGGCATTGCAACTTCATTTAATTTATAGCACCTTCATTAGACTCTGCTGTAGTGTTGTCAATCAAAATGACAATCAGTCCATTAAGGCTGCCACCAGTCAAAGGCAATTTTGGATAACTCAGAGGAGGTGAACTCACTCACTGTATGAATCTTGACAAATTGGCTATCACCTCTTTCCTTCCTTTTGTATTTTTTTAAGTCACCATGTGAGCTGTTTCTTGCATTTCTAGTATTCCTATTAACTTCCAGAGTGATGCAGCACAGGAGCCCAGTCAATCAGGCAGTCAGTGAGAATTAATGGCCAGTGGAAAGGCTGCCTGTGATAGATTGAGCTTTCATGCAAAGAAAATTGGAAATACAAGTGAAAGAGTCAATGGAGTAAGCTGCAGTAGCCTGGGGCCCTGCCAGCAACTGAGTGAAAAATATCTCAAAAACACATTGTACAGCTCACTGCAATACCCTGACCCTCAGTCGGTGCCAAGTAGATTGCCCAGGCCACAGAAAAAAAAAGGTCTGATGTCAACACATTGTTACCAACCTCAGCTGGAGCTTCTAACTCATTAGTGAATGAAGCTGAGGGAAGGAGAAGATGAGGCCCTGTGTTCTGGAGAAGATCCAAACCATCTCCAAGCCTTTTATATATGGGTGGGGAGGCTTGTGAAAGGCCACAGAGCCCTTCACCACAACTCACTCTGTGTCTGCTCACCTCTGTGGCAGTTAATAGAAACTGAGAGCAGCTTTTCTAGCAGAGCATAGCAGAGAGAAATGCAGTTTCCCTTCTTCTGGCAGCAAACCAGTGTTTCATCATCCAGAATCTGAGATGGAATTTCAAGGCCTCAGTCAAACTGAAGGGCTAATGCACTTTGATTGCAACTCTCTAGTCCTCTGCATTTGAAACCAAAGTCTCCTAGTTTTGGCTGCTTGATGCATTCTGCTTCTATAAAAGTTTTTCCAGTAGAAAAGTAAAAATCTCCAAATCAGACAGGTAGCTCTGGAAGATAATCTCCTTCCAACAGGAGTAATGGGAACAAACCTAAGCAGTTCAGATGCACAAGTAGAGGAATGTTTGAAAGCCAGGATTTCATTGTCTGCAACAACACAGGATAAGGTGTATTGGTTTCCTAGGGTCACATGTAGGCAGACCATGGTCATGCAAGAGCTTTTATTGTCACACAAAAGCAAAGAGAAACACAACTGACTGTTCTTTAATAATTTGAGGTGCTTGATGCTGTGCATTAAAGCAGTGCACATAGTACCAAGAACACAAGGACCAACTCTATCACTCTCACAAATAAGATGTTCTTGGCCCTGTAATGAAAAGAAGCAGATAAAGATGGCTTGTGATGCTCTTTAGTCCTATCTACCACCTGCATTATCCAAATGTAACACAAACTGCTCACTTATATCAAAACACATCTGGGGAAAAATTTATCACTGACATGGCACAACATGCTTAGATTCAGTAAACCAAGTGTACAGGGGTGTCTGCTCACTCAGTTACTTCTGAGGAGATACACCTGTATCCAAGGAAAAGTTTTCACCACAAAACAAGTCCCCCTATAATAAACATATTTGCTTGGTTTTTGTTTTGGTTTTTTTGTTGTTGTTTTTTCTTTTTTTTTTTCTTTTTCTGCACATTCCAAGTGACTTCAAGGAAGAGATGCAAATATTCCACTTCTGAAGTCTAATTTCTGTAGGAGCGAATCAAATTACCATTTGGAAGAAGTGACTTGTGGCTAGCACTCTACTTAATTCATTCTGTCAGCCTGTACTTTAGTGCTCTGTGTGGGAGACTGACTTTGTCCAAGACTGATGCTCTCTACTCTACAAATGGAATCCACTGATGCATAATTCAGCCCATGACTATATCAAGCATTTGCTTCACCAGACCCTCTTCTTGCTTACTTTTGCTATATTTGCTCTGTGTAAAATATGCTGTTTTCATTCTGGGGAATGAAAAATTGAGAGCAGTGTTGAGCAGGTTTGGAGCCCTGCAGAAGTAGGTAACATTTTACACATGTCAAGTAACACCTCTGATTTCTGTTCTGCTACTTCTTTTGTTTTTAACAACATGTTTTTAAGCAAATCTTGTTGGAAGCAAAAAACCAGTTAGTGTTTGTGTTGAAACAGTAATTATTCTGGTTTTGGAAAGACAAGAACCAGACTGACTCCATAGCATCCCATGAATCTGTGTGTATCTTACAAAGCTTACAGGGTGCTCTTGGGGAAGTAACCCACAGTCTGGAGCCTTTTGGCAGAGCCCACCCAGCATTCTGTGGTGCCCACTGGGTGTCCAGCCCCATAGCACACACCCTGTCACACCTCAGACACTTCATCTGCAAAATGAGGGAACACGTTTCTACTTATGAGTAAGTGTCCCACGGTGGCCAGTCTCCTTGTCCCTGTTAGTGCTAATTAACAGCATCTCACGATTGGTTTTTGCTCTTTCAGAGAGAAGCACACGACAGCAGGATTGCCATTCTGAGTGCCATTTGTCTCTCTGTTACTGAACTTGCAGGCTTTGTTCCAAAGAGATCCGAAAGATGTTCGGGAGCAGCTGCTCAGAGGTGACGTGTGACAGGCACAAGTGTCCGAGCACAGCAGTCTGAGCCAGGTGTCAGCAGCCCCAGCACAGAGCCCTGCCCCATGGCTGTGCTGTGTCCCAGTGCCACCAGGCTGCCCTGGGAGCACTGCCTGCACTCAGCTGCAATCCCAGTTTCTGTTGCATCTGAACTGTCAGAAAGCTTGCCTGCTTTTCTGTGTATGGTGAAATGTGGAAAGGCACAAAAGTGCCACTAGCACCATGCAAAATGGATCACATAACGAGAAAGGAGGAAGCAAAAATCAAGTTTTAGCCAACACACCTATTTGGAGAAGCATATTTGTGGTTAAATATCACTTTTGACAGAGAGGTCTATTTGTGGGCCAAGAGGACAGAACAGCTTGAAGTAATGAAACAGGAAAGTCAGACCATGGCTGCAGGGATTGCTTGTAACACTCAAACTCATTTTGCAGTAACCAGGAACTATGTGACTATGTCAGCCTGGAATAGAGAAGCTTATTCTACAAGCATAACATAATTACACCTCACTTGGATATAGTGGAAATTCTGCTAAAACCTTTGAGGATCTCATTAATCTTTCCTGGCTTAATTTGCAATAACTTTCTGGAGAATTTCAAACCTAGTGTTTGAAAGAGAGGACAATGCTAAGTTTACCAACTCCAATGCAGTTTACCAGGTCGATTAAAAACTGGATTTGCCCCAGACTTCCTGCATGATCTGGCCAAGCTGCTCCCTGCCCAACTTGCAGAGAGAGAAGAATATTCTTCCTTCACCAATTGGTGTCCCCATGTGGGACACTACAAAAGGATGCTCCTTGGAGCAGGAATGCTGTTCCAGAGTATACAGCAGCACCCAGTTCAACAGGGCTCTGATTTTAAACTCTTTAAAACTAACAGTGTGTCACAGTGTACATAACACAATCACCTCTCTGAACCCCCCCTAATGGAGGATTTCCTGTTTGGAAAATCTCTGCTTATCAGCAGCACTTATCCCCACCAGAAGACATGATCTAGAACCTTTGCATAGGAAACAAAAGAAGTCATAACAAAGAAAATTGAGCAATAAGTAGAAATAATTTCAAGTAAAACAACCTGTAGCTAAACTTCTGGCAATTACTGTGCTGGGAATTCTATGTTGCACATACAGAAGTTTGCCATCACTGTACATTTTTAGGTTTCCTTTGTTGGGTTTTGTTAAGAATGTCTCTGTGGTATTTTTACAACACTGATGTCACTGGCACATGTAAGCTATCTCATGATTGTCATTCATAACAAAATAGGGACAGGTTGTTACAAGTTTAACTTTTTCTGGAGGCCCTTGGGTTTCTCTGCACCAGTTAGGCAGATTGCTTTTGACATGTGGGTTGCACTTGCAGGTGCCAGTCAGAGCAGCAGAGCTGCAGAGCAGCCTCTGTCATCCCTCCAGCTCTAGAGGTCACTGCACAACCAGGATTACACTGAACACTGCATCCAGAGCCTCTGACAACCACAGCTGAACAGACCTGTGCTGCCACAGGGCAAGGACCACATTCCTAAGTTTTTCAGGTTCTCCCTACATCTATCATTAACATCAGATTCTGCACCTTGGTTTATAGTAGTCCTCAAATAAAGCATATTCAGAAGGCATTCAAATGAAGGCTGCTATGAAAAAAATAGTAAGAATACTATCTGATAATACAAAGTTCTACATTTTCTGAATTTTTGGAAAGTATTAGGGTTTTTTTGTTTGTTTTGGTTTGAATGGGGTTCTTTTTAATGAAGTTAATGCAGAGAAGCTTTCTGCAGGTATAAACTCTAAGAACTGTATATTAATACAATATCAGTCTGGAATAACTGTAGATCAATATGTACTGGAGCAGGACCCTAGGATTTGGTTTCCAAGTCCTGGAGCACAAAGGAATAAATTATTTGCAAACATATTGTGTAAAATTTGGCTGAATTACACTGCAGAAAATCTGTTCCCAAGCTCTTGAAAGCCCAGTAAAGGTCTTTACAATTGATTTATTGCCATCTTTTGCTTTTTACTCTGTTTTCACCTTACAGAACTGCACAGGACCCAACACAGCAGCAGTTGGTGGGTAAAATCAGATGAGACCTTTCTAAGAAGGTTGAAACATAATCAGCTCCATTCCCCATATTCAAAAGCAGTGGTGAATATGACACCACACCTTAATGTCGATGTACACACAGGAGAAGAAACATTCACATGAGTCTCAGAAGCATTTGGAAGGATCCAGAGGAAAAAAAGCAAGTTTCCAGTTTCCTCAAGTATCTTTCCACTTTGTCTGCTGTGATGAGGATGGACAGGCCTGATGCATTATTTACAGTGCTATTGGGAATGCCCAGAGCCAAAGGAACATATTGTAGGTAAAAGGAGTGCTGCTGCAGAGCTTGTGCTGTGGAGACAGCGAGGAGCAGGGCACCCATGGCTTCCCATGGCACCACAGCAGTGCAGGCACACCTGAGGCTTTTGGGGGAGCAGAATTATACTTTCTAGAAGGAATCCAATACTCATGAAACAAGATATTTCTCAAAGGCACAAAGAAGCATAAAGGCTCAGCTCCCTCTTTTAACATTTCTAATTTTCCATTATTTCCTTTATTTCATGGGCCTGCCTATAGGTCATATATTAATTATGACCCTCTTTCTTCTGCAAAACAAGCCTTTTCTCCAACCAGACTTTCCTCTCCAGCTTTCTTCCAAAGCTGTGCTCTTATCAGTCACTTCTTCCATGTTCCACGTACCAGCTCTCACCTCTACTCAAATCCAGCATTGCTCTCTCTTTTTTCAAATCCACCATGTCAAATACCTTACAGGAAAATGCTTTCAGATCAGCCCCAAATTTAAAAAGCACACTAATATCATGTCTGTAAGTTGTCTTTTCCTCAGTGTTGCAATGTACCAGTATCCAGCTGCTTGGCAAGGATCAGAGGCTGCAATGGTTTTTGATGCTACTGTGACTACAAAGAACAGCTGAAAGCATCAACAAAGGCTGTACTGCTCACAGAGGTGGCATTTAGATTTTAAACTCAAGACAACAGGAAACATCCACCTCCCTCTGGCACAGCATCAAGAAATCTGCTGGCACTTGACTAAGAAATGCAGTAACAACAGCAGCAGCAACTTCATCATAGGCACCTGCCTGGGCTTTTGTGCCTCCTTCTGCTTTCCCTGTGCCTCAGAACCTGGTGGGAGGTGATGCTGAGGCAGCAGCACAAACTGTGAGCAAAAGGCTGAGGATTCTAAGGGTAAAGCTGAGGGAAGAGCACGCACATGTGTGAGTACAGACCTAGTACAGACGTGTCCAGTTCTCAGCCAGGGCATCCAAGAGCTGCTGCAACAACCAGCAGTGCAGAAAACTCTCCTTCAAGTGCTCAAATGTTTTCAGCCTTGGGGTAGTGAGAGAAGATTCATTTCTCCTTCTATATTTCCCTACTTAATTTCTTATTTTCGGGTGGCTGTTTTGAGACATGGTGCCTTGGTAAATAAAACAATATAAAATAGTTCAGTAGGACATTGCAATGAATGAATGATAGAACAATAACTTAAAGCTAGTACATAGTTTCCTCTCAACCATGGCCCCAGAAGGAAAGCTGGAGCAAATCACAACACTATAATTCATGCTCTCAAATTACTATGTACTGACTGCACACTGAAAGTTGTAAATTGTAGACTAATATTTTAATGCCACTAGCCAATCCAGATTTATTTACTACTCAATTATTTGTGGCCTTTTCTGTATAGGGCTGTGAGAAGTTGATGTACAGCTGCAGGGTATTTTGAAACTAGAAGTTTTATCAAGCCTATATATTTGGGGTCTGAGGTTTTTTAATTGGTATTTTGACAGTAAAGAAATACTTGAACCTGTAAGTGAAAAGTTCTTTTAAAAGACATGCTCTCTCTTTATTGAGTGACCAAATGTGACCAAAAGGGCTGGCAGATGAAATTCAAAGCATAATTCCAAGCATAATCAAACCTCACTTTTACCAGTTGTTTAAAAAACCCCCAAACAAACTAATACAATTAAGACAAACACATTAGATGCTAGCTCTGTTGCTACTGGCTTAAAAGCATAAGGATCTCAGCCTTACTGACATTTCACTCCTCAAGATCACTCCAGGGCTTTGCTCTCAAGTGAACTACATGAACAAACCCAGCACATGATGAGAAGTCTGCATCCCAGGAGCAGGTGCAGCTCCAGCTCTGAAGGGGTCATGCCAAAGCTGACTGGGCATATGAAAGCCTGCAGCCCCAGTGAAATGAAGCTTTAATGTTGCAGTTTGCTCTTAGCAAGTCCTTCTGGTGAAGCTGGCCAAAGCTTCCTAAATGTTAGAGCATTTCTGCATGTTGATTAGCAGCCAGGAGCTATAAGCATGGAAATGCCATTTGAAACACTCATAGCATAATTTGCACATATTTGTTGCAAAACCTAATCAGGATTGCAGTGCTTGAGACAGTAAATTGAAGACAAGTCATAAACTTCTCCAACAAGTTAATGTTGAGCATTTGGCAGGAGCTGGGCACACATCAGTGCTAAAATAAGAGTGAAGCCCAATGTGGGTTCTCACATCCACAGAACTAGCACAAGTCCATTTATATTCAGAGATGTATTGCACTCTGGAGTTTATCTGTTATGTGACATATGAAAATGCTGCCTAATGAGGACTGACCTAGTTTTAAGAATGGAGAGAGCATCCTCTGTTTGCTTCTCCCTTCACTTCCCCCCCCAACAGCCCCTGACCAAACCAGTACAACACACGGCTGATAATGGCATTTTTTTCACTTTCCCTTTAGGATATCATTGGGTAACAGAAACCCTAAATTCCCCAGGGGAAAATAAACACCACCAGCAGCACCCCCTGCACCTGAAGCTCAGGGGCTTCTTGGTACTTGTCCTCACAGCAGTGGCCAGAGGAGTGTTCAGAACCCTTGGCTGGGGAACCTGCTTGAAGAGAAGTTACTTCAGCAGCATTAATACACCATAAGGAGGAGACAGCACTGCAAAGCAAATTAAAATATTTCTCTGATTGCATTGAAAATTCAGCTTCAATTAAAAATCATCGGCACTGGGGGGAAAAAAAAAGGATCTGCTTGTCTCAAATGGCTCCTAAATTAGAAGTCTGAGAGAGGCCTCTCACCCGGGCAGATTTAATAAAATATTATTTCAGAAGCAGAGATCATGACTGCACAGCAAAAGCACTTCATCAAAGGAAATCTGACTCATAATGCATCTACATCCTAAATAGAAAAGATATAGCCAAGGTTAAAGGGGAAATGAAAGCTGATGGGGTGGAGGCAGTGTGCCCAAAATCATGCTGCAAACCTGAGCCAGTTCTACAACTGGTGTCCTAATTCTGCTCAAGCAGTCCTGAAGGGCTACTGCTCACTGCATAATCTGCCTTCAGCTGGTCACCTGTGGGTTAAACTAGACACCTTACATGCAATGTCTGAATTAAAATCCCTTTTTTTTTTTTGTCTTATAACCAATGTCTTCCATATATACCTGGAAAACGTACCTGGAAATACACCTGGAAAACTTGCACTTGTTCCTGTAAAAATTCACCACTGGAAATGTATCACACATCTTTCTTTGCTCAATAAGCTTTAAGTTTTTACATGTCTATTTATTTTCTCTACTATTTCTATGACTTTTTTTACAACACAGATACAATATAAAGAAAAAATAGCAAAAGCTAAAATCCTCGAGTCATGAAATGATAAAGTTATCAGGATTAGGGAGCTGCTGAATTATCTGAAATTACTTAAGTTCTCTCTTCTGCCTGCCTCAACTCTCTTTATGGTATATACAAAGAAACTGCAGCTGAATCAGACTAGTAAACAAGTAGTTGCATGAAAAGCTACTGGGTAAACAGCCAATATTCAGACTAGTAATGCAAAAAGGAACATTAGTACGTTTCTCACTGCCTCTTATTACACATGTGAAAAACAGGGGTGGTCTGCTCTTTTCACATCTGCCAAAAAGGAAAATTAACAGAGTCATTGTAGTATGAATACTGTAATTGAGTAAGACAGCTCTTTCATATTTATGGGCAAAATTAAAAACACTAAAACATTCATTTTAATCTTGTGGGCATCAGCTCTATAAAGCACAGCTCTAGATACCAGGGTGAGCACTCATGTAACGACCTTTGTAAAAGACTACGTGCCTTAAATGTGCTGGAACTACAGCCAGCTGAAAACCCTCAACTCTTTTCCACAGAAACAAAGAAACACCTTTTAATTCTTAGATACACAATGGAAGTCCATATCCTCTGACTTTCCCCCTGAAACTCCCTGGCCCGCCATCTACAATGACATGCAATTGGCAGTGGATCAAGCTGCCATTCTTGAGATATTTTCTTTCCCTGCTGCCTGCCCTGCCCATGTGGACTGACATTCCCCACAGAGACCAGCACACAAACCCACTCCCAAACCAGTGCCTTCCTCAGCCTTGCACTTCAAGGCAAATCATGCTCAGTTTTGGCTCCCACTCATATTTCAGGCTGCCTGGTGCTGATTTGTGGCCCGTGGAGTTCACTGGCACAGGGAGAGGCAGTGCAAAGGGTCACAACTGCTTCATCCCTTCCAGCCTACTGCACTGCCAAGTGCATGTCAGTCCTGAGAACGAGCTGACACGAGGCTTAGCCTGAAAATGGACTGTGGCCAGTGCCATGTCACAGTGATAATTTAATCCTGGCTTATTTACACTGACTACTAACACCATGGCTTTCTCCAGTCAAGCAAGCTTAGCTGCTTGCAGTCCTGCACACACAGGAGCAGCTCAGGTGAGGTACTGAGGGTAAACAGTGATGAGTTTGGTTCACTGGTACCCTCTGCCATCACTGCTAAAAGCACCATCTCCAAACCAGGCTAAGAAAAACACACCTGTCTCATGTGGGTCTAAAGGGCTCTGCATAGGCAATGCCTGTGGTTTGCATGCACCAGGCCTGAGGGCAAAATCAAGTCCCACTTCTTAAGGTAAAGCACTCAGTGTTAAAAAAACCCCAAACCACAGAAGGAGCTGGCTAATATCTTCCTCTCTTCTCTGCTTGTTTTATGCTCTTAGATGGGCTAACCAGAAAGGGAAGCAGGCCAGCATCATGAAGCAGATAATTAAGTCATCCTGCATTATTTCAGGTATGATATTGACCATCCACAAATATAATTGGCAGCTAATGGTGAATTAGTGCTGCCAAGTCGTCTTCCCTCTACTTTTCTCAAATAATTTTCCCTGGAGATGTACTAGAGAGGAGACATTCCAAACCCCTTTAATAGGAGTTTATTCAATATAGCCACTGACTTTCAAATGAAGTAATCGAAAAGGACGAAGCAGAGACAGCGACTTAATTCCCTGAATGAACTTCATAGCCTAGAAAATGGAATTGTTCTCACATCAAGTGAAAAAGGACTTGATGGTCTTGAGAAATCCTTCCTGGGTTTGTTCAGGTCACAGCCTCCCTTACAATGCAAAAAGAAAGCCCAGAGCTATTATATATGCGAATTTCAGCTTCAGACACCTCACACAGGGGCACAAACTCATGTCATGCTCCATGACCCAGCCCTGCCCCACAGCTACAGTGGGCACAGCCCCTCAAACACAGCCCCCCAGGGAAGAACAGGCAGGTTTTTACCAAACCTGCCTTGAGCAGCTGCTCAACATCCAGAGGCTTCACTGGTGGCAAAGCTGAGTACTTTTGGGGTACAAGCAGTGCATTCCCTCAGGTGAAACAAAGGGATGGATGGATGGATGGATGGATGGATGGATGGATGGATGGATGGATGGCAGGCAATCAGGATACTCTGAGCATCCCAAGCACCCACACTTGGCTATAAACCACAAAGGGCACCCTTGCAGCCAATTCTCTTGATTTTATACCAGTTATTTCCTCCTATAAGAGCCTTTAGTTCTCCTTAAAGGCATTCATCCTCCAAAGAGTGTGCCTTTTTCCTCCAACCCCTGCACTTGCTGAAACTATTTCAAGGTGATAGTCTGTGAGGAAATAGGAATTAATAATGCTTTATTACTCACATTTTATTGCATCTTTATGGAGAGAAGACTTCACTTTCCTTATGACTTAAACAAACCTTTTCTGTTCTTTACGAATCATAAAGAATTAAAAACTATTTTCAAGTTTACCCTGTGAGGTTCACTTGTGATTGCTCTCCTAGCACTAATTTGATTTTTTAAATCAATTTTACCACTACAAATACTTATAGAGCAACTATATTGTTAACAGAATTAACAAAAAAAAACCCAAAAAAAACAAAACATCAATACGACACTCTGTGTCTATTTTCTTACTGGTCTCTGGGATAGCATGATCTACCATAGCATGCCTTCAGTAAAAGTGGAACAGAAAAGGCATATATATTGAAATATTAATAACTGTTGCTGCTCTAAAGCATTAGAAACAGCTCTGCTCACTACACACTAGAGAGCTGATCCCAGGACTAGAGGTATAACCCATCATTATCTTCCTAATGTGGGCAACATATTGATTTTTGTTCTTTTTATTCATGCATCAAGGCTCCCAGTGAGTGCACATGCACATATGTGTCTATTTGAGTGTGTAGAGCAAAGACCAGAGATGGATGATATTCCTTGGAGATTTCAATCCATGTCTCTGGACACAATAGCTTTTGCCCTAACATTTTATGTTTCCCTGCTCCTTCCTGTAGGAGCTGTTGTTTCTGTGCTCACCCTGCAGCTGTGAAATGAGTATGAGCTGTGTCTCAGCTCAGCAAGCACTCAGGTATGGTACAAACCTGACCTTCTCTGTAAATATGTTGCTTTTACACTCTTCCAGCCTCAGTTGCACTGAAGTTGAAAGGACAGACTTGTTTCTGATCCTGCAGGTAGTGCAGGATGTTGTACAGTGCACACATTGAACCATGTCAGAACTGTCTAGAAAAGCAGGAGAAATAGAGAAGAGAGCTAAATAAACGCTCAGCAAAGTAAACTCACAAGTCTGTATCTTTTTACTCACCAGCAGTAGTTCTTTCTGTTTAAAAAAAATAATTAGAAGTGTGCAGCAATTGTTGTAGTTCTCCTGGTATTTTATTGGTGTGGAAGAAGGTGATAGAAGAGAATTTGTCTGACACTCCTTGCTCCCTGTTAGCCAGGCCCCAACCCTACATTTCAGAATAAACTCTTTTTTTGCAAAGGTAGAACTGGCCTCAAGCCCCAGTCCACATTTGGACCTTTGATGTGTCCTTAGTTTTTCTTGCAAAGGAACAAGATTTTTTTCCCAAGGGAAAGGCAGAAACCCCTGAATGGGCGTTCCAGAAGGCTGTTTTTGGGAAAGTCTGAGCATTTGTGTGAAAGGACACACGAGGTGTGAACGGGAACATCAGCACTCATGTGAGGTCTGCCTGCAGATTCCAGCCTGCTGTATTTCTTCTCCAGCCAAGCCTCAGGAAAGATATAAATAGCATTTAGCATGCTGGCAAACTAAGCTGTGACAAAGTGCTGGGCTGGCTGCTCAGTAGCATCCTGAAGGAATCAGCACTTTTTTGGGATGCTACTTCAAATCTTTAGTTATTGGAATAGATTGAAAAGATCAAGTGTGCCAAATACACTGATTCCAGTTCAGAGCAAAATTGTAAATACACAAAAATCAAGGGCATGGAAGGAAAATTCCCTCTAGAAATAGTCTCTTTTCCTCTCACTTATCTAATCCAAAAGGATTTAGCCTAGTACTTAATGTACACACTGGCTAGAGAAAACAATCTATCCAGCATTAAGTGCCTCCCATGGCATCTGCTGCAGAAATCCAGTGTCCCAGAATACTCCCAACATAACCACGCTGGTTTTGAGTGAGCTCATGGACAAAGGCAAGAGGAAGAAATGAATATAGACAGATTGGACAGAAAATCCATTTCCAGAAATTCAGTCTCATCTTTTCACTGACCTCAGGGAGACTATAACAAGAGATAATTCTGCTGCAAGGGCAGCATGGATGACTTTAAAAGGCTGTGCCAGCTGGCAGGAGAAACAGAGAAGAGTCTAACAAGGAGGGGTGCTTGGAGCATGTACAAGCCCAGAAAGGTTTTTCTGACTTTGTGCTGTCAGAACATGGAAAGTACTGAAGAAAAACCAAACCACCTCTTCCCTAGGAGCTTGGCTGGACTCACTTTCAGCTATAATTCCTGCTTACCTAGCCCTTGCCAAGAACTGCCTAAGTAAAACCAAGGTGACTTCTCCAGACACCTCACTCTCCTATGTACACAGCAGGATCCTGTATTCCTCTAAACTCCCCAAGAATAACCTCACTGGCTGGTAAAAAGCCAAAGTATTTTATTATACACCTCTCTCAGACCCTAAAATAAAGACACTGTGTGATGACAAACCCAACAGGAGAGGCTTTAAAAAATCATTCCAGAGACTCAGATAAACAAAATGATGGTCTTGTCCAGACTTCCTACCAAGCTCTACCTCCAAAGGAGACAGCCTGGGGCTTCAGGCACTGAATGCTCCCATTCAGACTGAGGAGGTCCCAGCAGGAGCTGTCCCTGCTGTACCCACCTACACAAGCCTATCAAGCATAGAAGAAAGGAGTGGAGTCTAAAATGCCCTCTTTTCCTAAGTTTGAAATCAATAACTCTTTGCCAAGATGTTTGTATTACTCGGAGGTCATGATGTTCAGTGTGAGCTCTACTGCCTTATTATGCTGGTAATGAACTCATAAATGTCTGCAGGGGACATGCAGTGAATGTCACTTCGAATTTCTGTAGAGGCCAGTGGATTATCCCAGCCCAAACAGAGTAAGGTGCTACTTGACCTACTAAGAGGCTGATTGCACAAAGATCCAGGCTCAAGAGCTTCTGTGCATAGATGCACTTTTCATGCTCTGTATACTGCAACTTACTGCGTATTTTTTATCTCTCTGGGTATTAATTATCTCTCTTTTCTGTCAGTTTAGCTCAATCTCATAGAGCAAAGTAATTGGCCTTTACCAAAGCAGGCATCCAAAAATATAATTGAAAGGTATACCATCCAAAATTCAGACATTTTTCCCCATTCCTCTGCCTGTGATTTGTGATTTTCTTTGTTAAAAAACAATCACACTCTGACAGAACAGATTCAAAAAGGGATGGCAAAACCTTCTGTTCATAAACCCAGTGGGACTGGGAGTTGGAATTTCTGTTCTCCTCAAATACAAAACATCTTAATTTTTACCCCATTGATTTGATATTCAAGCTGCTGCAAATAGCTCTTTTTGGTCTTATAAAGTGTTGTTTGCATAAACCTAGCCTAAAGCAGACACCACTAGAGCAATTTTTAGAAACAATTCTAAAGCAACTGAATATTTTTGGTGAAGTGAAACTGGCACATGAATCAAACTGAATGGGTAAAATTCACATTAAGACATTATATAATGCATGTATATGATCCCTGTTAACATAGGATTTAACAGCCTCCAGCTTTGTAAGTCACTTATCCTCTCAACATCCCAGTGAGGAAGCAGAGAGAAGCAAAGGGACTTGTTCCAGCACACAGAAATTGTGGAGGAGAATGAGGAATGGATCCAACCTAGACAAACCAGGTACAGAGCTCTGTGTGCAGAGCCTGCTCTGCTTGTGCCACAGAGCCAAGCCACATGCTGAGCTCTCCATGCAGAAAGAAAAGTCATGAGGGGAACCACAGGAAACATCACACAAGGACCCACATCTCGGGCAGAAGCAAGATTTCTTTCCATGGCTCTCCTCCCTGACTGCTGGTTGCCTGCTCCAGTGATTCCAGCAAGGCTCAGGCTTACTCCAAATGCTCTTAATGAAAGACCAAGGAACCATCTGAATCAACTCTATTATCTGTTGCATTCAGTTATAACGAATTTTTATGCTTCTAGGACAAAACTGCTGGATATAGAAAAAAATAATTAAGAACCGTCTCATATTTTGGTCGCTAATCTTCCTGCTAATTAGGTGATTTACTAAGTAAATTACTAGCCAGTTCATCATCCTTTAAAACAGCAGATTACTTTGATTTTTTAATTGCTGCAAGATTAAAAACAAAAACCCCAAATTAATGTGCACACTCACAAGCCAAACAGGAGGAGCTCATTATATGCCTCCCCCTGAAGGCACACACTCCCTCTCTAGAAGGATACACACCTGGCTGGGCTCTGCAGCTCAGGAGCTGGGCTATTTGTTGTTTGCCTGACAAAAGTAATCAACTATTGCTGTGTTGCAGTCACCAGAAAATTCCCTCTGCAGCAGCCTAGTGATGGACCCAAATGGTTCTCTAAATGGTGAGAGAAGTAAAAATAAAACACGTGACTTCTCTTTTTTAAATTATTTAAACTAATAATGCTTGCAATACATACTGAGCCAGTAATCAGGAATTTTAATATCTCGTTGCCAGACTTAGAGCACACACTTTGCATCTCACCTGATTAAGGTGACACTGATTGTACACAGGTTAGGATCTGGGTCTGCAGAAATGGCATCACTGATCTCAGAGGGAGAAGAAATCACTGATAGTAAATTAAAAGTAAAATTCAGTCTTCCTCATGTGGAAAGCTACCACGTTGTTGCAGCTGCTGCTTCCTGAATCCAGCCTCCTTCCTCCTTTACAAGAGCACTTGTAAATCTATAGGTGAGCAATAAAAGGGAAAAGCTCCCACATGTCATTGCAAGACATTTCCCTGCAATTCTGTGCCAGCAGAACATGACAGATGATCACCCTTAGCTCTGCTATCCCTCCTGTCTACCCAGTGTGCACAAAACCAGCTTGAGGGCTGCTCTCAGAGTCATGACAGAACAGAACCAGCTGATGCACAGAAAGCACTGGGTGGTTTGGATCCCACAGTAATATGAAGTTCAATGAAATTAGACTGGATCTGGCTTACCAGCATTTCATTCTCCAGCTGGGTACTGGCAAACATAGCAAGAAGCATCAGTGAAGTGGTTTCATGCATTTGCCAACTTGCCAGTCTCCCAGTGCTGTGATAAAATTGGAAGAAGAGCTAGCTGATGTCCTAAGTAAAAGAGGAGGAGGTGGGTAAAGACAAGGAAGGAGTAAGAGAGTGTAAAGAGTCTGGTTTGTTGCAAGGGTGCTCATCCCCATTCGTCAAAAAATGCCTGCTGCCTCGTCATATCATTATATGGATGACATTCTTATTGTAGCAGAAAAACAGGAGGTGATGGAGGAAGCCTTAGCACTTGCCATTGCTGCTGTAACCCAGGCAGGGCTTAGCCTTGCTTCAGAAAAAAATCAGCAACAACCCCCTTGGAAATACCTTGGCTGGCGCATTAGGACCCAGTTCATTTCCCCTCAGCTTTTGCAAATTCATACAAACATTCATACTTTACATGATGCTCAAAAACTTTTGGGGACAATTAATTGGGTTTGTTCCTTATTGGGAATTTCAAATGGAGATCTGAGCCCCTTGTTTGCCCTGTTAAAGGGGAGCCAGANTTCTTATTGTAGCAGAAAAACAGGAGGTGATGGAGGAAGCCTTAGCACTTGCCATTGCTGCTGTAACCCAGGCAGGGCTTAGCCTTGCTTCAGAAAAAAATCAGCAACAACCCCCTTGGAAATACCTTGGCTGGCGCATTAGGACCCAGTTCATTTCCCCTCAGCTTTTGCAAATTCATACAAACATTCATACTTTACATGATGCTCAAAAACTTTTGGGGACAATTAATTGGGTTTGTTCCTTATTGGGAATTTCAAATGGAGATCTGAGCCCCTTGTTTGCCCTGTTAAAGGGGAGCCAGATCTCCTGTCCCCTCATCAGCTCAGGCCAGATGCTTGCCAAGTACTGCAAAAGGTAGCAAATATTATCTCAAATAGGCAAACAGCCTGGTGGGTCCCTGAGCTGCCATTTCCTTTGATGATTTTGAATCCAGCTAAACAACCCCATGCTTTAATTTTTCAATGGGATCCTAAAGCTCCTGACCAACTGATGATTATAGAGTGGATTTTTCTGTCACACCAGATGTCTAAAACTATCAGTACCCAACAGAAGATGATGGCATTGCTTATTATAAAAGCTCAGGAGAGACTCACCACACTTGCAGGTGTGGATTTCAATTTAATTTGTTTATCTGTTACTACTGTTTATTTGCAGTGGCTACTGCAACAGTCTAAAGCGTTTCAAATGGATTTAGCTGATTTTCCTGGACATCTTTCTTCACATCATCTGGAGCACAAGCTTGTGGCAGCAAGTTTTAATCTAACACAGCCCCAAAGGAGCAAGGTCCCATTGCAGGCCTTAACTGTCTTCACAGATGGATCTGGCTGCACCCACAAGTCAGTGTTGCTTTGGTGGGATGCAGACCTTAACCAATGGAGTTCAGATGTTACTACTGGTGCAGATTCTCCTCAGACTGCTGAACTGGCAGCTGTGGTGTGGGCCTTTCAGCGACTTGCTACCCCTTTCAACTTAATAACTGACTCTGCTTATGTTGCAGGAATTGCTGAAAGAGCAGAAGCTGCTGTACTCAAAGAAGTACCTAACACAGAATTGTTTCAATGGTTACAACAGCTTGTTTTTCTTTTAGA
The DNA here is from genome assembly GCA_013397375.1 of Toxostoma redivivum. Classification (NCBI taxonomy): domain Eukaryota; kingdom Metazoa; phylum Chordata; class Aves; order Passeriformes; family Mimidae; genus Toxostoma; species Toxostoma redivivum. Next base: position 567,526 of record VXBI01014713.1, on the reverse strand, counting down.
TACCAAACAACATCCGTGTTTTGTGATGCATGTTCGTTCTCACACATTACCTGGCTGTATTACAGAACAGAATTGCTAGGCAGACTTACTTACTTTACCAGTTCAAGCAGTTCAGGCTGCATTACCAGACCACTTTGCCCAGGCAAAACTCAATCATTCACTCTCACCAAAATGCTGCTGAGCTCACATGCACTTTTGATTTGAGCACTCACCAAGCCTCCAGTATTGTGGCTGTGTGCCCAGACTGTCAAAGGCATTCATTTCTCTCCCTTGCAGGAGATGTTAACCCTAGAGGACTCCAAAGCCTTCAGATTTGGCAAACAGATGTTACTCATTTTCCCGAATTTGGACAACTGACCATGTTTCACTCTGTATGAAAAAAATTTAACAGCTTTGCACAACTTAGCATGAGCAAAGCACAGCACACATATCTATAGGCAAAATTGGGATGATAATGTGGAAGCTTGGAATATTGGAGCTCAAGTCTTTGCCTCAATTATCCCATCCATTGGAATGGCACATGGATGGAAAACCCTAAATAACCTTAGTTATTCGCTTACAAAACAAACTAATGCTACTACATACCTGGTTTGCTTAGAACCAGAAATTGATAAAGCAATGTTACTTAGTTACAACAAGGCAATATACCCTAGTTACACAAGTATTATTGGTGTGCTACTTTCAGCTATAGCTGAAAAAGTATATAAACTCAGCTGGGCTTCATGCTTGCATCAAGCTGCAGACCCCATCTCTTTATTACCACTGCTGTCATCACATTCCTGCCCAGTTGGCCCCAGTCGCTTTGGAACTTCACAGCTGATTGAAGCTGTGCTCAGCAGAAGAGCAAGGCTTCCACCACTTCAATACCTCTGCAGACAGGCAACCAGCAGCAGAGAGAAATCCCAATATGCTCATCTTGATTAATCAGGGGACCTGTATTAGAGACAGCCTTGCAAACTAGACTCCATTTTCAGCCAGTTCTGAATTCCTGGGTCTGACCCACTCATGACTGCAAACAATTCTTGAATGACCCAAGCAACTAAAGAGAATAAGTCTGGGTACCAGAATTTCTGGGGTTTCTTGGTGTTTTTAGGCAGTAGAATCTGCTGAAATTATGGCACAACATAACATTGTATGTAATTGGGTGCTAATCCCAAATAAAACACTTAGTTTACTCTATATAGAAAACCCACCACTTACCAGGGGGCGGGGGGCCTCCTCAATTCACTGCATGACCTGAGGCAAAGCAGCGTGTAAGTTTTCAGATCCTTTGAAGAGTTGACAGACAGTAGGCAAAGGATTCTCCCCTGGGTACACACAGACATCCCCCCAGGCATTCTGGTATTCAGTCAGTGCTTCCAGCTCTCCCCTACACAAGTGTCCTTGCCTTGACAAGCAGCTCTGTCTGACACCTGTCTGACTCGTGGCATTGCAGGGCTCTAAGCACAAGCTCCAAATCCTCTGTACTTCTGCTTTAGGTCCCTCAAAGTCTCTCAAAATGCTCCTGATGGCAGCGTAGCCACTAGCAGGTGGTACAGTAGCCCTTCAAGTGGATGTAAAAACATTGCATGCTCTCCAGCACTTACCACACAATCACACAGATTCAATCCAGAATATCTCCAGTTTTGGAGTGTGGGTCCTAGTTAGTTCAAAGCTATCTTTTGTGAAGACTGCAATACAAAGTGAAATATCAGTCTTAGCCTTTCCAGTTGGGAGTCGTTTATCTTCTGTACCACTTTCTATGAGATTCCATCTCTTTTTTATTGCAGCTGCCTGAAAACAGCCTGTACAAATCATATTAATGAAATACAATCTGCTTTCACTGAGCTATTTTCCAAGTGTACACAATAAGATAATATGAAACACCCTGACGACAATTTTTTAAAAAAACATTGAAGCCAACATAAACCTCAATATTTGCTTGGCAAATTATAAGATCCTGTGGGATCTGCAGTTTCCTGCAGGCTCACATCCATGCTACCCTCTGCTCAAACACGATACAGGGGCCAGGACAAATGGGTTGCACTGACATTTCCAGTACAGCTGTGCTTTGGAGAGTGTAACTGGAATATAAACAGCATGGCTCTTGGTTTTAAACAAGCAGCACTTCCCACTGATGGTGTGTGTGCTCAGATCAGTTCTATTGCTGCAGATTTGGAGGTGTCCCCAGCAAGGAGCCCACACAGACATGGCATGGATAGTGGGAAGGAAGACATCAGGCAGGAGAGGCCTTTGAACACAAGCTGGCAGAGGCAGAACTTGGATTTGCTATCTCCTCCTACCTACCACACAGCAGCTGACAGAGAGGAATTTAAGGAGGGGGGAAAAATACACGACATGCAAATATTCTGTGCTCCCTCATGACCACCCTTCTCTGAAACTGTTTTACGAAGAGACCCAGCTGGTCACAGACCCCATGGAACAATTCCTCTGATTCCTCTGAAAGCAGAGAGCTTTTCCATACAACATGAGTTTCCCAAAGCCACCTCTTGAAAGCCTCATGCACTGATGAACAGCTCCTTCCTCTCTCTCTCCTCAGCTCCAGATAACAAACCCCTACAGATCTGCTTTGAGAGCAGTGGGGAAATTCTGCTTGCTTGAAAATCCAATTTCATTCCCAGCACAGATCTTCCTATCTTCATAATCCACACATTTCTGCTCTCCCATGCCAATCATTCACTTTCTGCAGCCTCCCTGGTCCCAGTGTTGGTAGCCCACAGCCACAAAGAACCACTAGGCTCAGAGAAACACAAGACAGTTTGATTATAAGTGGATCATAAATTTTGCACGTTAAAAAGGAACATTTTCTTATGAGAATTAGGCGAAACACAAGGGATTCATCTGAAAGAGAAGGTTTTGAACCTTGGAATGATACACTTTATCAAGGTTAGCTTCCCTTGATGTTGCTAAAGCCACTAGGAAAGGCCTGTGGCCTCTTTATTAGCCATTCCCATATACTAAGGGATGATGATAAATCTTTAACAAACAGCAGTTTAAAATTCTTTGTCCCAACACATTTAGCCTTTATAAATAAATCAAGCATTTTAAGGTCTCTGAGCAGTTTGTCCCCCTTTCTCAGGCAATGTAACTGAACCTTGAAGAAGCTGTTTTCCAACACCTTGATTTCCAAGCCCTTTCATGTCACATTCTAACACTGCTTTGGCTCTGTGTTTCAATGCCAGCAGCCTCATCTTCTCAAAGTGTAGGGATAAAGGAACTCAGGTCACGGGGAGGGCTGGGAGGAGCATCCTCCTTTGGACAAACCTCACAGCTCCAGTGACAAAGGACTCACCTTTCTCTCAGGTGCTCACATTCAGCAGCTGTCTTCAGGTGAAAAGTAACTCCTCTCTGACAGCTGTTACAAAAATTAATTGCTCTTAGAACTAACTGTAGCCTCAATAAAATGGTATTTAGGCAGAAAAGATCATGTAAATCATAAGAAGTCAGGAAACATCTGTCAGACACAAGGCAGGGGCTGGCAGAAATATCCAACCTAGCTCAGAATTTCAAATGAGTGCACATGCTTCCAACCAAGCATCTTCCTGCTCCCAGTGGAAAGCAGACATTTAAACAAACAAACAAACAAAAAAGAGGAATGTGAGTATTTTTAAAACTCTGGGAAAGGAAATCAGTGGCAATCAGAGACTAGAAGCATTTCACCTCAGGGTATCTCCAGTTCAGTGCCTGCAATATTTACAACTTATTCACAATCAGAGCATTTTGACTGGGATGATGGCAACACAAAATATTTATTAAAACATTTTCAGCAAGAAAAACCCTCACAAAATTAGTTCAGTGTTGATCTGACCTAATCAGTCTGGTTTTGTGCCAGCCCTACTAAATCAATTAATCCAACTGCCTCAAATGGGATTGTAGCAAGAATATCACAGACATGGTTCTAACCTAGTCAAAACAGGATGGCTTTTGTCCCCTTGCATGCTGGCATGCTTCAGACTGCCATAAATAAGGAGCAGATGGAATACAGATTGCACTGGGTAGAACTCAAAATAGGTTTTTGGCTATGGAAGACAGTCATCTCTGAAGCCTCTAAATGACATGTAAGAAATTGCAAGGTTCCAGTTGAATTCTAAAAATACACCACCTTTACTGACAAGCAAATGTATCCCATGTTTATATTTAGCTCATGGCCACATTCAGAGTGACTGCTGTTGAGTTTTATGTGACAACAGGGCCACTATTGTTTTTGACCACACACTGGGATAGACAAGTCACAAACCCAATTTGACAGAGATTTTATGGACTGCTAGAGAGGAATCACACAGACATACATAAGTTAATTATACAAGACAAAAAAAAAGAAAACCAGAACATGTAGTAAGCCAGATGCTTTGTTAATCACTTTATATGACTACTTAGGAAACAAATAAATGACCCAGTGAGTCAGATCTATTACCTGCAGAATCAGATGTTTTACTACTCAATCAGATACCTCATCTCTTCAAACAGAAACATTGCTCCTTCAACTAGAGGCAATACATTGCCTTGTATGTCATATAACATGCTTTCCATCCACTGAGGAAAACCCCAGAAGCTGTGAGGTGCACATGGAAGGTAAAGATAAGGTCACAGATGCTGCTGGGTAGAGATGCCCGGTGAGCTCAGGGTGGCTCAGGGACAGCAGGGCTGGAAATAGAGAGGAGGTGTGCCCCCCTTGGGCACTGCAGCTGCCTGCTTGGCAGGCTGCTGTGCTAAAGGCAGGGCCAGCAGCACAGCCCTGGCAGGTTAAGAACTACAAATAACCAGCAAATGTCCATCCATCAATCTGGGCTGTCACAGGAGTTTGCTGCGGGGAGAAGGACTCAGCTTTTTATTCATCATGAGCACCTCACTACCACCAACTCCCTGAAATAACTGTAATTTGCGTGGGTTTCCTTGCCTGGAAAAATAAACTCTCCTGAGTTCTCATAAGCACAACTGTCACAAAGGATAATAAGCCCCAGAAGTGGTTACAAAACTGAGGCCCTTGTAATGATTTCCTTTCAGTCATAACTGGTTAAATTCACATAACAGAATCCCAGGACGTCGCTAATGATAGTGGAATCTGTCAGTATGTGAGATGCCATGAGACTTTGTGAATTAAACCCCATTATTGCCCTAAATTATGGATAAATTTCTCCCTTTCCTTGGTGATATGCAACATATTTTTTCTTCAGGGCAGTTAGATGATGTCAGCACAGATTACTGCTTTCCACATAATGCAGATGATAGAACCAAAGGCATTAAAGGAACTTACAAAAGCCAAATGTGAAGGGACAGGAGGAACTGCTTCCTTTGACTTGGAAATAACAAATTCTGCTGTGGTAAGATGGGCAAGGCAAAAGGAAAAAAACTTTAATTTTGGACACTGAGGGAGCTTCAAAAGCTTCACATACTTAAAAATCTAAATTCAAGTTTGGATTCTTGCTCTAAATTACCCAAAAACCCCATCAAGTAGAAATGCCTCACTTTAGATACTCATCTCTCCATTAAATGTATATTGATGTGCAATACTGAGAGATTGGGTTGTTATCTAGCAAACTAAGGAGCTCTATTTTCAGCTTGGAAAAATAATGAATGTGCAATTAGTGTTTTTCTAAATGGCTTCCTATTATTTTAATTTTTCTTAGTATACCAACATTGGTATACTAAGTGGTCACATGACAGGTTCACAAGTTCTGTTCGTGGCAAAGTTTGCAGGCAGTAATAGAATCTTTTACTAGATCAAATGAGAGGAACACAAAAAAGTCCCCGAACAAGTTGTCAGACATACGACTCTATAAATTGTTTGTTACTTGAGACAGAAATACAGAATTTTCAAATCCAAGCCCTGGGAATTGCTTCATTATCATGCATAATATCGGTTTATTATGCTTCCATTAGTGCCCTGCGTGCACCAGCAGCCAAGCTCGTGGTTGCCATCTGCTGTTCCTGCTCCTCCTGCACGTCACCACTTTGGGCAGCACGGCCAGACCATGGCAAGGGTCTCCAGGAATTGTTAGAACAGGCGCAGCTGCTGCTTTCACACCCAGCCTGGGGTGCAGCTGGTCCCACGGAGAGGAATCAATGCCCTGGCAAACCCAATTGCAGGGCACGAGTGGCACTACAGGTTCGGTAGCAGCAGATCCATCGGATTGCCTATGGATCATTTGGCGACCAGGGCACTGGTACCCAAGCCTTCCTTGCCAGGGCTGCCTTCCTTGCGGCCAGCTCTGTGTTCACCATCAGTGTGACTGGCAGCACACTCTGCTGCCACTCCCCTCTGCCACTCCCTGATCCTGTCCTGGCTGTGGACACAACTAAAACCGATCCTGCTCAGACTCTCACTTCAGCTCTGGCACCATTACCCCCTGCATCCTACACAGAGCTCCATCTCCCAGCTGTCTGCTCTGCTGCCAGACCTCTGGCTTCCAATTCTCCCAGTGCCTGCTGCTTCCCGAACTGAGAAGGTACAAAAGCCCTAAATTTAAAGAATTAATTTTGGAGCTTCTCTCTAGGCAAAAATTAAGGCTGTACCTGCCTATCCACATGTGAGACCTTTTCTACTTGTGTTTTCAGTTCATCCTTCCTTGCAGAGCAGCAGAACAATCTGACTTGTACCCAGACACTTTTGAGTGACATTGAGGAAAGTCTCTCATATTGAAAATCATATGCATAGTGGCCTCCCATATTTACAGAACCACGTGCCCTGCTAATCTGTCCTGGCAACATTTCTTTACATTTAACATGTCTAATTAATCAGTTTAGAGAGACCAAAATTAACTTCATGACAGACAAGTCCAGTATCCATTTCATTTGCTCGTTAAGGAAAGCAAAAGCCTCTTTGGTAATAGAAGTGTGAAAGCCAAAGTACTACACAGCTTCCCTGTGTTTTCATGATTCTTTTTAATTCCTTGCCATCCAAGCCCTACACAAACATCAGTTAATTCTTTGAAAATCCTTATCTTTGCTTTACACCTGGGGAAAATGAAGCACTGAGCAAGGATGGTACTTATCTAAACACAGCCCCAGAGACTTGTGGTAGAGCTGAGAACAAAGCCCATGTCTTTTGGCTCTCAGTCTTGTACCCTAAAGCCCTCTTTTTTTAGTGCACTTTTTCAATTTTCTCATTTTGAAATGTAGCCATTCTAAATAAAAAAGGTCAAGCTCAAACAGTACAGTTGTCCTTCACTCTTCTCCTCCTCCATTTGAAGTTACAATTCCCTCCACCATGAGTGCAAGAGAGAAACCTTTGCACTGTGCCACAAACAGTTGAGAATTGTTTTTTTTTCTGGCACACAAGTGAGCTCAGTAACAGGAGATTAATCCACAAATGCCAATGTCTCATCCTAAAAGCCCAGTGCACAAAAGAGCCATTACTACCCTGGCATGGTTCCAACATGAAAGCAAGGAATGAGGTAGCAGTGGGCAGGTCTTTCTCACTGAGGAGCAGTGGTTAGAATTCAAGTGAAACTCTTCAAAATTTTGCACTGAATGTGTTCTGCACCACAGCACTGCTGGCTTTTCCAGATGACCAGGTATGCACTCATCTATTGCTATTAACATCCTGCAGCATAGAGAGGCATCTTGAGAAGGAAAATCATTGTACTGCCAAAAAAGTGACCGTTTTAATGGAAGTCTGGTCAGTACAAAATTTGCCAGCCTCATGGATAAAACTCACCTCACTCTACAGTCCAAGCAGATCTGCAGGCCCTGCAACATTATATTCCACAACAGCTTGAAAATACCACGTTTGATTTATTCATAGCACCTACTTTTGGAAGACAGTAGAGCTTTTCTCAGTAGTTACCAATTATTGCAGAAGACACAGCAGTAAATGGTACTAAAATTTCAATCTGCATAGTTGACTGTGCATTTGCCTAAGAACAGGCTGCTTCCTCTTTACTCTTGGGGTAATGATGTTCTGTTCCACAGCAATGTCATATGCATTATAACTTTTGACACCCATTGTAAATAGCTTTTTGCTGTAGGTTTTTGCTATAGGGCTTTCCACATATTTCAGTAGAAAGGTGTAAATACTGAAAAAGCTGGAAATAAATGCTTAGTAACAGATTCTTAGGCTTTGTTTGATAACAAAGAAAGTGGTGAAGATTAAAAGGGGCAATTCTACTGAATTTAGAAAACACTGTGAATACTAAAAACTTGCAAGTAGTTACCTTCACCAAGAGATGTGATACACTCTGTCGTTACACCAAAGCTGGAAACTGCACAGCAACAGCACTGATTGGCCAGGTAAACAAGCACAGTTTCCTAGTTAGAATAATGCAGCAAGATAGATAAACTTAAGAAATTGTTTCCTACTCCTGGAATCTACATTTAGAGTTTTTGCTTCAGAAGATAAGAGCATGCACAAATGCTTATGCTGCATATAGCTTTGATATTGCCAAGGATGTGCACATATCTAAATATATGCCCTTTATATTAACTACATACAAAATTCAGGCATTACAAAAAAGGCTACAGCTTCATTTCTAATGTTTTCAAAGAATGCATGACTGTTTGCCAGTCACACATTGGGCACTCTGGAACATTTTGGGGATTTGGAGCAGATTCTGATGGGATAACATATAGTATCATCATTTGAAACCCCAAAGGAGTGTTATTTACCTAATAATAATTTTATTAATAATAATAATAATTACCTAATAATTTGGTATCATCCACAGCTGTTTTGCACTGCCCTTTGCAAAAGCTGGATGGTGTTTTGCTTGCCTGAAGACAGCTTATTACAAATACCTGTACAAATTGGTTAGAACCCATCTGGGAGGCAAATGTATCTACAGAAATGCTATAGGAAACAGACTTTATGACATGATTATCCACATACACACAGTCCATCACTGCAGAGTAAGCCTCTGGATGAAAACTAGTTCTCCAGTATAAAGCATCTACTAATCCAAAAAAAGCTTACTAAATTCCAAAGCTTTAGATTACAGTGGACTAAATGTTCCACATACCCTTGCCCTTCCCACTAATTTCTGCTAGCAGTTGTGAGGACGTAGCTAAGCTCATCCAGCTGACAGTTACTGCAACTACAGTGCCAGGCTTTTGTTCTGCCTTGCAGATTTTAAGTCAGGCTACACTACAGCACTGTGGAATGAAGCCCCAGCAGTACAATTTAACCCATAAAAACATTAGCACCAGAATTTCTGAGGCATCCCACTTCTCTAACAGGACCATAAGTGCCCTTGTAAGGAAGTAAATTCCAGGAATGCAAAATGTGAGCTCCAGTACAGCTGTTCTAATGAGCTCATCTAGGTAGCGGTGAGTAGGGAAAATCAGGACTTTACCTACAGAGCCCGCTGGGTACTTGCTGGTTACCTATAAAAAATTCAATTTTTCAACTCAACAGGAAGCAGCATAAGCCTTCCTGCTGATGACATGAGCCAGGACTTTGACAGATATCATTAACTTCACACCTATAAGGGGCTAGGGAAAAAAACTGCCATTAGTTGACATTTTCTATAGCAATTTTCAACGAGAAAGTGACAGCCGTTCTGTTAGTGCAACATTAAGTCAGTTCCATGTTTTCTGAAACTTCATTTCAGCATCACAACTACTGGAAAGTAACTGTGCCCTTGCACCCAGAAGCATTTATTTCTGCAGCAAACTCCCTGTACCTGCAGTTGTGTCATTAAGGAAGCTGGCTATACCCTAGGTTGCTTCCACTTTGAAAGCTCCAGAATTTCGGACTGGTTCTTTCCTAATGCAAACAGCAGCTGGAAATCACCATGATAAATCCACAGAAGGGACTGCCAGTTTCCCTGGACACTTGAACATCTTGCATTCCTCATGCATCTAAGAGCTCTAATACCCTGAGGCATGCAAAGCATCACAGCACCAGCAACCACGCCCAGCCAGTTCAGCGGGTGCTCCCTGCCGTGCATTAAAATGCAAATCCACAATATCACATATGCTAATGTCTGCTAAAAAGGCTTTTTATTTCGGGACCTCGGCTTAATGAACAAATGGAATCCTGCAGCATCACTGTGGGGAAAACAATTGCAGAGCACGAGTGAAGAAGGAAGGCCTCGAGTGGCCTTTGTAAATGCTCCAGAATGAATGAATGCCAGTGGATGGCAAAGGAAGGGACATGAAGCAGCTGTGGGAATTCCTCCCTTCCACCTCAGCTTCAGCAGGATAACCCGAGCAAGCAGTGCATGGTGTGTGACCCTTTGGCTCTGTGAGAGCTCGCTGCTCTGGTGAAGCAATCCCACCCTGAACTCCTCCTCAGCTCTCAGGCACCAAGATGGTACAAGCACAGTGACTTCAGAGGCCACACATCTGTTCCTTCTACAACCACTGCAAAAGCACAGAGGCTGGGTTGGCAGATGGAAGATTTGCCTTTGGGGAGAAATGGGTCAGATATCAGAAAGTAACAACTGAGAAACAGATGCAGTCTTTCTTCCCCATCACACCGGTACTTTGCTCAAACACACCCTTATTAACTGAAGGTTCAGCTCTGTGAAAGCAATTCTCTGTACATAAGGAGAGACAATCTTGCCCAGCAGGCTCAGGAGTGTAGCCAGGTGTCTGATGTACCAGCCTCTGACAAGGTACATGACAAGCACTGTTGTGAGAAGCACAAAGGAAGGCTCAGAGTAAGGACTTTACTGGGGACACACCTCCGAGGTTTTTTGACTGTTGCAACAGAACAATTTTCTAAGGTCTCTTTTTACATGCTGTTGATTAAACATGAGAAAAACACAGAAACACTGTTATATTTTCATGCAGTTAGTCTATTTACAGGTACTCACTGGAATTGCACTGTTTTTTTAAGGTCAAGTAGATTTTCCCACCGTTCTGTTCTGTTTGTCTTACTGAAACCATTCACAAGCCCCCCTTGGGTCCTACACTATTCAGAATCACAGAATAATTTCAGTTGGAAGGGACCTTTAAAGGTTATCTAGTCCAACTCCACCCTGCAGTGAGCAGGGACATCTTCAAACAGACCAAGCTGCTCAGAGCCTTGTCCAATCTGACTCTCCTTGGATGGGGTCTCTACCATCCACCACTTCTCTGGGCAACCAATGCCTGTGTTTCAACATCCTCATTGTAAAAAATGAATTCCTTATACCTAGGCTGAATCTGCTTCTCTTAGCTTAAAAACATCTTTAAAAACATGTTCTATTAAAACATGTCCTCATCTTTCTTATAAACCCCTTTAAGTACTCAAAGGCCACATTAAGGTCTCTTCTCCAGGCTAAACCCTCCCAATTTAAACCAATTCTAGCTAATGGATAGTGAATAAGAGACAAAAGGGAGTGATGAAAGCAGAAAAAAAAAGACTGAAAATAACAGGCAGAAACTTGCCCAGGTGACCTCTGATACCAGGGTTCAACTTCCTAAGATCTGCAGAAAACCCTGCACACTAATGGTGGTATGCTTAACAACAAGGCAACCACGTGCTGAGAAATTTTTTGAGTACACAGAAGTCATCAACCATCAATTCCACTACATAGTTCACAGAACTTTTTATCATCTGAGACATTTGAATAGCATAAATACAATAAATGCACCTCTAAACAATATTGATTACATGTACGTATAGAAAAGCTTAGAAGCTACAGGGGATCAAAGTTGGTTTGGCATTTTTTCTATCCACGGACTTCAGCCTATCCTACAGCACTTGCAAAGGACACATAAGATCTTCTTACCCCCTCCTTCCACACAAATCCTCCCACAGCAAGTCCTAGAACACAGGACACTCTGTAGTCTGCTAAACCCTTCAGCTCCAAAAGATGAATTCCACAGAATTTCTCTAATGCTCCTCTGGGGTGTCTTTATCCCTACTGCTACTTCACCACAGATTGCTTATCTTTCTTTTTAAAATCCTATCAGATGCTAATGACAACAAATTTTCTGTTCCTCTCTTGGTGCTCCCAGAAAGTTTTTGGAGCTCTAGTTTAATGAGATCACACGTGCAGGCCTTGGAGTGGAAAAGGGCTGGCAGGAGGAAATAAACTTTCTCTCTTGACACAGAAAATAACCTTCTGCTGGGACTATAATTCATTGATACTGAGAGGTTTTATGGCTCAAAGTTATAACCAGCACTCCCCACACAGCTATTCCCACCCACTGCACTCATTAATCAGAAAGCCTTTTAAATGTTATCTAGTAGCAAGAATTAAGCAGTTGTGTTTTGCACATCATGTCCCTTAGCTTGCTCTTTCATTTCCTCTTTTTCAATGTTATCACATTATGTTCACTCTTCTTATTTGCTTTTCCTCTTCACAAAGCTCTTTAAACAGCTGCAAAGGGGGAGGGACCACTATGCTCACGAAAATTCCCCTTTGCAGAACGCTTCTGTCAGGTCCTACTGTCTGTCTCTTTCCAGGCATTTCATACCTCCAAGATTCAGGTTTGCTTTTGCATGTCTTCCCTGAGCATCCCTGCCAGCAGAGCCCACTGCCAGCTGTCTAAGCTGAAGAACAGAAAGCCACATCTTCTTACTGCCATGAGGAAAATGTGCACCCTCGTTCTCTTTGTAGTGGGCTCCTTTTGTCTGAACGGTAAGTGACCTTTTCTTTCTCACCCAGTTTCAGAACAGGGAGAGCTTTTGGGGGTACGAGGTGGGACAGTGACATGAGCTCACAGACAATTCATAACCATCACCTCGGGAGGCTGCTGACTTTAAAAGGATGCATAAAATGGATTATTTTAGTGTTGTTTTGGGCTTGTTTGGTATCAGCACATGCCCTATGATGGATATGGACAGAGAGGTTGTATATAAAATTATATAACTGTAGGAGATGACAATGATAATGACTAAATAATATCCCTTTAGATGCTCCCAGGATCATCTGTGATAGGAAAAGCAGATATTGTGCTGAAGGTGAAAAAATGAACCATGACATAATCATAAATATGACAGATCTCATTCCTCTACCATTATTTTCCCAAGTTTCTATATTTTGCAAAGTTCATACTTCCTAATTTTTTAGATTAGAATGGAAGCAGTTTAATTAAGTTGTCATATGTAAATAAATACATGCTACGAAAAGCATGTATTTATGCTTTTTATGCAAGAACATTTCCCTCAGTCTGTCAGGATTTCTTGGATATGTTTTATCCAACACAAACAGCCTGCCAGCAGCATGAAATAGTGCATTTAGCATGGGAGCTTCTTCCCATGGAGAGGCTCCACTGAAGTGCTCTGAGAGAAACTGGCTGAAACTGAACCAAGATCAGATCACACACTTCCCATTATTACCTATTCATTCCACACTTGTTTTGTTTCTTCTGTCCCTGAAAGGCAACTTTAGAAAACATCTGCTTTGTAACAAAAGGAGAGTGAGGGCCCACTTTAGATTTTTAAATTATAGACTTCTAAACCCCTGAATATTTTCTTTTTTATTTGCATTAATTGCAGTGCAAAAATTAGAGCTCTTTAAAATACAGTAAATTCACTGCTACTTCCATTGGAACAATAAGCATTCCAAATCAGCATGTGTTCTTCTAAGAGGTTATGAAAATCTTTTTGCTTGAGAGTATGTTGAGAAGTAACAACATCCTGAAGTGATTTCAGAGAAGATAATGGGACTGTTTCATTGCTGCTTCTTACTTACTCTGTACTAACTACAGATGGGAACTTGCTATGTCACTTCTTTGTGAGAGAGTAAAGGACTAAAATGGTAACACATGCTACAAAGTTGCTTCTAAACAAATACTATTTCAGTAATGTAGTGAAATGTAGTAATATTTCACATTTATTACTATAACTGAATTCAGAGAAACACTAGAAATATGTCTTGTATTACATTTTGAAACGTAGATGGTGATAACACTGAACTTGCCCCTATCTCACAGCATTGCTCCTGATTCTTTTCTGTAAAAATCACTCCAACAAATTTGTCATTACACTGAAATCAAACAGCATAACCCAGGATGTCTAGTTATTTCACTTTATGTGTTTAAATTAGACTATGTAAAAAGGAAAGTCTCCACAGCACAGTGAATGAAGCCTGTGGTTTAGTTTCCTCTGCTGTGAAATCAGAAGCATCTTGGTGTAATTTTTTTAATGTTCATAGTCCCACAAAGAAAACAAACTTACTGAGGAATGTGCACTGCAAGTTATGTGGCAATTGCTCTCCTTGTCACAGAGCAGATGTGTAGCGTGTTCAGTGAAGCTGAAATAATTTCTCCAGCTCAGGATCCACCCCAGTGGGCTTTATTTATTACTGCTTTCAGCACACAAACATACTCACTCCCAAATTAGGACTGCTTGATCATTGTTGTTAAAATCGTTTGTTAAAAGCATCAGTTTACCCTCTGCAACATCTCTGGTGATTACTGCTATTTGGAAAAAAAACGGTTTGTGGGGCAAACTGCACTTCCATTTCTTCCAGCCCTGAGAGGAAAAAGAGAAATTTCAAAGGCCTGGCTACTGACACACAATGCACGTAAAGATGAAACTGGATGCCTGGTAATTTTGTTCTCATTAAGTGCCATCTGGTTTATATGTAGATTGTTAATGGAAAGTAGACTATAAAAATTAGACAAGAAACACTCATTTTCCCCCAGTACGTACAGAGAAATTGGTTTTAACAAGTTTTAAGGCAGTGCAGGGCTGACATCTAGTGGTGTGTGATACAGGCTTCTGAGTGAGGTGAGCCCCTTTATTTCGGATTACTGAGTTCCAAAGGCTGGAATGGAATGGCAATTTTATAAAGGATTATCCCTAGTGAAGGAATGCCTTCACTAAGAACAGGTAATAATTTCTCAAAGAGATTCATTGTTGAATAAATATTTTTTTATAATGAAAGTAATGGCTTGTCATTAATCCCCATAAAGTTTCCTAACAGTCAGTATTGGGAAATCTGAGCTGTTCTCATCAGACATGCAGACCTCACACCATGTTTGGATTTGCAGACCAGACAACTGTAATTGCTAAACGTAGATTTCAGAGTAAAAACTAATTACAAATCCAGAATTAGCTCTCTGCAAATATTCTACAGTTCCTACCTCTTACTCCCTGTTTAGCAAATACTCCCTGTGCTGGAATACTCACAGACAAAGGCAGCAATGCAGTGAAAACATAGCTAACAATTCAAACAAGAACTCACATCTTTGCTCACAGTATTCAGTGACCACTGAATGAAACAAACCAACTGACAATTTATTTATATTACAATTATAGCCATGTGCTTACATCACTTACATATGCAACAGTGGGAATGTCTACTAAAAAATATCTACTACAAACAAACCCAACATAAAACTCCACCAAACCACACAATAAAATCACTTTAACAAGGATTCTCTCTTGAACTACCACAGGACTTCTAACCTATCCTTATAACCATAAGAGGATTAATTCCTATAACATGGCCCTCTTTTCTTCACAGTATCAAATTTATATTTTATCCTGATTGCTATACACAAAAAACCCACCCCAGAATCTGAAGCTTAGCAAGACCCATCATAGCTCTAGCTTGATAAGCTTTTGATTAGACACCTTGCATTGAGAACAAATGTCACGTTAAAATATCATGTGGTATAGGGCTTTTATAATGACTTGCAGGGAGGTACAAAGCAAGTGTGAATCAAAAAACAAACTGACCCAATAAACACATATATTTATCCAAATTTGTTTTCCCAAGTGCCTTGGAAAGTATTTGAAAAGCCTATGCTGAAGAACAGTGTTATAGTTAAGTGAAAAATCTGGGCTACAAGGCCACAACCCATGCTGGTCTTACAAGAATTAAATCAAGCCTGGTATTTGCCTGAACCTTTCCACAGAGCTTGAGTAAAAGTTGTTCTTAGATGTGAAATCTTTGTTTGATAATCTTTCCTTTTACCTCACTCCACCTTCTTGCTTGATCAGAAACTAGAAGGTCTTAGGATACTTTTTTAACCTGAGCTGGATTCAGAAGAATTTCAAGATTCAAGAGGGACTTGTTCAGCCCAGTTCACAAGGAAATGTGGCACCTTCCAGACATGCACACAAACTTGGGCTGCTAATTTGATCCTGGCCTTTTGGTGTCTGCCTTTCCCCAGGCTTCATGGATATGCTACAACATAAAAATCCCCAGAACAAATTAATGTACCACAGATTTAAAATACTTGCATGGCCAGTGTTTTTTACTGTGTGGAATTGCTCTGGGAAATAATGAAGCAAGGACACTACCCCGTTTCTGCAATATCTAGAGGTGAATAAGGTGAGCTGAATTAGGTGACCTTTTCTATGGAGGACACACTCTAGCAATTGCATGGGAGGCTGCTTTCACTAACACAGTAATTTCATCAGCATCACAACACAGAACTGCCCAACACACAGTTCAGTTCTGCTGGCAGGATCTTACCAGGACCTTGCTCATCAGTATTGTCAGGTGGTCAACTGTGCTTTGAAAAGTCCACAGGGATGACTTTAAAAAGCACACAAAGAACATGAGAACAGAATAAACGACCCTGGGGTTGTGCCAGAAGCTGCTCTGCTCCAAGGGGAATGTTCAGGCTAGTTTGATACTGATCTGTAGACACTATATTTTGTAGTCACTGGACTCCAGCTTTGGCAATCAAAGATTTACAGTATTTCTACTAGTCCACAAGTCAGGTTATACTCCCACATAAAATAAGTCTAACAGACTGCCTTGTGTTTTCAAATTTTGAAACAGAAACATCACTAGCTACCAGAGAGTCCCCAGTCATTAAAAAATCCTTTACACCTCCTACAGCTTATCCCCTGGTTTTTGCTACATAAATCAGAGTCTTTAAATTTGTATGTGTACCTGCTACTCTGTCTCCTATAGCACTAAAGAGAGAAGTCACAGCAGGACCCCTCCCTTTGGATCATAAAATAATTCTTCCCCTGCTATTAAAAGGGTGGTTTGCTCCCAGTTTCTATTTCTGAGTGTAATCCCAAAAGTATCTACCAATTTAAGCTTCACATTTTATTGCAAAAAAATCCCAAAAAGGGCTCTGATTGATCTACTTTGATCTGTGCTCTGTGAAAGACTGTCAACTTCAGCAGAACAGATATCAGTGCAAGCACCATATCCTGTTCACACAAACCTACAGCCTTTAGAAAATCAAAAGCTGTCATTATTTCCCAAAGAGGATCTGATGCACAGATATTCTGTGACTCCTACATCATGTCACTTTAGTGTCCCTTCCATAATGCTGGTTTGTGATGCTTTGCAGGAAGCATGGCAGCAGATGCTGAAGAAAAGCTAATGAACCACCTACTGAGTCCTGACAGATACAATAAGTTAATTCGACCAGCAGTCAACTCCTCCCAGCTGGTATCCATAGAGCTGCAGGTGTCCCTGGCACAGCTCATCAGCGTGGTAAGTTCAAATTAGCCTATGCCTTTCCATTCAGTACTACCTGCACTGCACTCCAAGTTATAGTTGTACTGGTATTGCTACATCTCTGCTCTTTTCTCATTTGTGTGACACTATTAATAGGCAGAGCCCTTACCTGCAATTTACTGATTTTATACCTCACCATGGAGACACAATGGTGAAATCAGTCTCTGCCTAAGCATTGAAGGACTGGGGCCAGATCTCCATCCAACAGAATTCCATCTAGCTAAAATTCAAAATCATTCCACTGATTACAGTATAGCTCCTGTAAATTACCTCAGGTCAGGACCTATCCTGGACAGTGCACACCATCCACCACCAGTGGAAGGCTAATCCATCTTCTTCTGAAGTGGTCCAATGGCCTGAAAACAAGCTACAAAGCCACATCCAAATCACATGACATATCAGGCATATCAGTAAAGAACACTGGAATGTTGTAAAGAAAAACACACATTAGTTCTGGCTGGAATAGCTTAACATGGTTAAAACAATCTTCATGAAAGCAACTCCTCATATTCAATAAAATTACTTCCGTGGGTCTAAAAGACACTTTCACTCACAAGGTTAGTATGTGTTTGACAGTTTTTCCAAGGTATAAACACATCATTACTGAGAGAGGTTAACATTAACTGCAGCAGGCATAAGAGCCAGCATGTAAATGGGAATAATTATTCCTGATCTGGGGCTTTCAACTCTGCTGCTCTCTCCCTGGATGACAAAGAATACAGATGACTGCCTTCCTGTCAGAATTGATGTAAGGGCTAGTGACTGGACTGCTGCAAACTTTTAGACATAGAGAATTTATGTTCTGAAGTTCCAGAGGAAATGAAAGAGACTCTGTTGGAACAAAAAACAACTGAGGTTCTATACACACATACAGACTGGATATAATATATATATAGAGACACACAGATGCATATATGTACACGCAGGATTCAATGCCATGTGTACCAGATGAGTCTAGTTAAGTGCTCTCTCTCTCCTGGGGAACTCCAGGACACAGACATGCCTCTGTACATCCTGCACTACCACCATGAGCACAGTGTCCCCCCAGACTGCAGATTCTGGGCACAAAAAGGGAGGTGTCTTGCTCCAGAGGCCCCACTGATCAATGACCTAAACAAGGTGGATGAACGGGCCAGGATCAAGACCAGCTCAGTCCCTATCCCTCTATAGCCCCACTCTTCCAGCAGAACAGAATTGGGCATCTGCTAGGTTCCAACAAACTCAAGCATCTTCTGGATCAGAGAATTAACTCCTTTTCCTGCAGAAATCCTCCTGACTGATCTTCTACAGGGAGGTTTCTCTTGGACTGCTGTCCAGAGACAGCAGTTCATGAAGCAGAGCCTGCCAGCTGAGAGATTACATGACAAACCTTACACAACCTCATTTAGGCCTCCCCAATGGTCAAATGTCCTTCCTATTTCAAATCACAGGTGGAGAAGTGGGGTGGGAGAGGAAACCAGCTTAGCAAGGTGATGGTCATTGTTTCCAAATAACTACACTCACTCTTGCCATAAATGTTCTTGTTAAAAGGCATTTGGAATTCTACATTGGTGGGGTTACTATTTACCATTATTACTACGTGTACAAGACTGGCCATCTTACCTCAGAGAAATGTCTGTCTTGAAATACACTAGACAAAATCATGCTCAAAACCCCACTGAATAAATCTTCTTACTGCAATAAAGTGAAATATTTTGGAGGCCAGTTCTTGTCTCTGATTTTCCCTGCAGAATGAACGGGAGCAGATCATGACCACGAACGTCTGGCTGAACCAGGTAACAAACCCACAGAGAAATGGCTCTTGCAAAGCACAAATTGACTGCTTTGACTCCATCACACGATTGTTTTGTCAGTGCTGCTCTGGACACTCCCATCACTGCTGTAAATTCTTCTCTTAGGAGTGGATTGATTACCGGCTGGCTTGGAAGCCCTCTGACTATGAAGGAATAAACAAGCTGAGAATACCTGCAAAACACATCTGGTTGCCAGACATTGTGCTTTACAATAAGTAAGTAAAACTGGTGTAGTTTATGCAGACAATGAACAAAACTTTAACCAAGAAAGAAACATCAGAAACAGTGAAGTAGGAAAGTGGAAAAATTTAAAAACTGAATTTTGTCACTTTTAGATAGCAGCAAGTGTATCTGACTGGGCTACTTGGCTCAAAGATAATTTTAGTAACATCAGTGCTCTGGTTGAAGAAATCCCAGCAGAGCTGGAAGATGTCTGCAGTGGGAGCAGTTACAGAGAGGATCCATGACAAGGTTCACAACTGAAACAGATTTATATGAAAATAGACTGTATGGAAAGAATAAATTGTAGGTCTAAGTGCAGTTGCAAGAAGACATCTGGTTAGAGTCTGAGATACAGTTTTCTCTCCTTCTTCCCCCACTCCTTCTTCTACCACCGACCCCAGGACATAAATCCTTTACAAAGTTTACACACACCATAACTCCAGGAGCTCATATTCATGTAGAAAACCAAATTATATTCCACTTTCATAAAGCATTGAAAAGATCCATTCTATGAATACATAATAAAACTGTCAGCATTTGACCCTATTGCTTTATACCACTGAGAAAAATATACTTCAGTTTCTCTTTAAAGCAAACTGGCAATTTTGTTTTGCTTCGGTTTAAGTATCTTTAAGTCTCAAACAAAACCTTGAAGTGGTTTATAAACTATTTTTTTTAAATAATCAAAATTTATACTTTATGATACTTTGAAAACCAATGAATTCATGAACACAGGATGATTTATGAACATATACAGATGGGAAACCCAGGAAGTTTATATATAACTGAGTTAAGTCCTTGGAATCCTACTACTGAAAACCAGATTTGATGAACACTTAAAACTAATGTATTAGTCACAAAATAATTCAGCCAGTGGATTAGGATGTACTCTGCCTGCTCAAAGCTTGTTCTGGTAAATTGTGCCTCTGTCCTCTGCTTCTTTTTGCTACTGGCCAAGTGATACCATTTAATAGTTTGTAAAAATAGAAAGGAATAGTTTCAAAAGGTTTCTTAAATGCACAGGAACAAGCCTCACTGTATTGGATTTCTATATTATTACAAATCTTCAATTAAATTTTAGCTGAATGTCAGCTCTGTGTAACTTCCTGCTGCTGGAGCAGAGCTTCACAGGCATCAGTCAGTTCAAGGTGCTCAGGAAAACACAAAGCATGTCCCCATGCCCACAGCTCTGTCTGTGATTGTGCAGAGGGCTCTGAGACTGCAGCCCAGGCTCTGCCCACAACTGTGACAGGGCACTCAGCACCAGAACTCACATATTCCCAGCCTGGAGTCTGCCCAGCACATGGCATGGCAGGATGGCAAAGCTAACTCAGGGAATATAGATATGTCACAACTAAGATCCAATTAATTTTGCAAAAAATAGCTGTTTTATTGGCAATGAACTAACGACCCCTATTAGTGGCTGTGGTCACTCACTCCTGCATCTGGTTGTTTCACTGTCTGCATGAATTAGCTACAAAGATCTCAGCTCAGTGCCAGGTACCCATTGCCTCACCCAGGTGAGCCCTTTCCAGAGCCAAACCTAACTGATCCAGACACGTGTGCCAAGCCTTAGATATTTGTAGCATTTCCTGCTTAGAAAGAAAAAAGAAAAAAGAAAAAAATCACCCTTAGCACTGAAATAACTGTATTTTCTGTGATGCCTTGTCAACAAACACAAATCCTACCTTGGGATACTTAATGGCTTCAACAGGCCTACCTTGTTAGCCCAGACTGCTGGGCAGGAGAAGATACTGCTGACTGATACTGAGCTTCTCCCTGAGTTAAAGGGCCCATCACAACACAGAAGACTCTCCTGGTGGAAGTTCAGCAGTTGGAAGAGATACAAAGCCAAGATTAATTGTGGGCACTAAGAACACCGTGGCTTGTCTGTTCTGGTTTTGTAATAAGTAAACATTAACTGGAGTGACGCAATAAATTAGAACCCATAATTACATTTCCTCTGCCTACACTCTCCCTGCATTGCTAACTAATGCTGCTCATCCTTCTTTCCTTGTCCAAGTCATTTAGGATTGTTGCTCTGTGTTCTTAGCAGTGGCTATGCTCCAGATCAAAGGTACCTGTGTTTTCACATGGGATGATCTCATTTTTGCTCAGCCTTCAGAGATGTAGGAAGCTTTAATTACTTGAGCAAACATTTACAAAATACATTGATTTCTTTGCATAAAACAGAGGTGTGCATTTGGTATTTAATAATAATTTTATAACTTTTTTTTCTGTAAGTATTGGACCAAAAATCAACCCTCAGATAGGGAGAAATGCATACATTGATCTCCATATCAAGTTATAACTCCCTCCAGCATAGATTTCAGAATAAAAGTGTTACTAAACCTTGATTCTTGGAAAAACTGGGGCCCACAAGACCAAGAATATCAGACCTTTTCTGTTTTGAACTATGATTTTCCTCCTAATATTTCATCACTTTGTCCCCTTTGTCTCCCGTGGTCAGTGCGGACGGCACGTACGAAGTCTCGCTGTACACAAATGCCATTGTTAAGAACAATGGGAGCATTCGCTGGCTGCCACCTGCCATTTACAAGAGTGCCTGCAAGATTGAGGTGAAGCATTTCCCGTTTGACCAACAGAACTGCACGCTGAAGTTCCGCTCCTGGACGTACGACCACACAGAAATTGATATGGTGCTTAAGACTTCCATGGCAAGCATGGACGACTTCACGCCCAGTGGAGAGTGGGACATTGTAGCACTCCCAGGAAGAAGGACTGTAAATCCTCTGGATCCCAGTTATGTTGATGTGACATATGACTTCATCATTAAAAGGAAACCCCTTTTTTATACCATCAATCTTATCATTCCCTGTGTGCTAATTACATCCTTAGCCATCCTAGTATTCTACTTGCCTTCAGACTGTGGTGAAAAAATGACCTTGTGCATATCTGTGTTGCTTGCCTTGACTGTGTTCTTGCTGCTGATCTCCAAAATTGTCCCTCCGACATCTCTAGATGTTCCACTGATTGGGAAGTATCTCATGTTTACAATGGTGCTGGTGACCTTCTCAATAGTCACCAGTGTGTGTGTGCTCAATGTCCACCACAGATCTCCAAGTACTCACACTATGCCCCCCTGGGTAAAGCTGGTTTTCCTTGAAAGGCTCCCAGCCTACCTGTTCATGAAGCGCCCAGAAAATCATCCTCCACGGCAAAAGCCATGCAACTGCAAAAAGACAAAAGCAGAGAATCCTTGTATGGAGCCATCTGACTTCTACAAGAACTCTACCTATTTTTTGAATACAGCTTCTGCCAAAAGATATGAGATGAAAGTCTCTGAGACACTTGACAATGTCAGCAGTCACCGAGATTTTAGGTTAAGAACAGGCGCGAAATTTTCTCCTGAAGTGCAAGAAGCAATTGATGGAGTCAGTTTTATAGCAGAGCACATGAAAAGTGATGACAACGACCAGAGTGTAAGTAAAAATGAGACATTCCTGTCCTTCCAAACTTCATCTCTTGTCCTCCTCTGTAACACACTGCTCCTCAGAAAGCATATTTGAACTCTCTAGCTATTGTCAAGATTTTAGAGATTCTAGATATAGCTCATGAGAGGAAACAATTTATGCCATTAATGAACAACAATTTGGTGACTGCAAATACTCTCTTGATAAATAACATGGCTATTTCTACAAAAAGGGTTTGCTGATTGCCCAGTAAGTAATGAAACACTCTTAAAAAAGCTTTGTTGTCACATTCAAGTGGTGATTGGCAGGGGAAGGAAACAATATTCAGTTCCAGGTTAGAAATAGAATCTTTTTCACCACATGAATCAGTAAGACTACAATTAGACCCATGGCCAAGCCAAGTTAACCAGAAACAACATACCTGCAGCTCATGTATTTATTTACCTAAATGAGCACAGCAGGAGGGTTTAGCAAAATTGGTAGAAGGCCTTTGCAAACACCCTCTCTGGGCTAAGACACCTGTCTGTACATGGCAAACACCATGGGTAGGATTAAAAACCTCAGCAGAGCTGACACTTCTTTCATTTGAGTTATTTATATATATACCAGACTCATTACTGGCTAGGAGAAATACTTTATTTAAGCAGTGCTGCTGCTGCTCTATTCCCTGCCCTACTCACAGGCAACTAGCTAGCACAATAGAGCTGATTGAAACATGCTGTGAACAATGCTTGAAAAACTCAGGTGGGTCACAGGGTTTGGGAAAAATCATCCTCATACCCACCATTGTCCTCTCTCTAATCCAGAACCCAGTGAGACTCCAGGGTCTGTATTCCTGTTGTGCTTCCCCTCCTTCAGCCAAGAAGATTAAATTAAGTCTGGTTTCTGATCTTGCACAAGTCCCTAGAGGAGCATGCTGCTGAGTAGTTCATGTTTTCTATTAACTGAAATTACTGTCAATATAAATAAAGAAGTTCAGCTATTAACATTAGACATGAGCTTGTAAACACCGAAACTGGCTGCACAGAAGCCGACCTCATAGTGCAGGAAAAGGTTTTCTAATAGCTCACAAATTCTTGCAAGGATGTGTTGCACATTAAAGGATCTACAGAGTTTTCACCTGACAGTAAGAAAAATTTTCAAGAGCATTTTATATATTGAAAATCCACTTACTGTTTTCACATAGGGTGCTCTGATATTACATATAAATTTTCTAGATTCAAAACTTTATTCTCTTCTTCCTTCCCTCATCGCAACAGTCTGATAACAGCTGTTCATGGACATTTAAATGGTCTGACTGCAGAAGCATTCAACTCCTGTTAGCAGCAGTGGGAATTAAAAGTGTGCACAGAATGAAAATATGTAATATTCTAATATCAGACATGATTCAGCTGACAAGGATGATAAAGTCACTGATGTGAGGACATTGTACGTGTAACTAGAATCAATGAGAGAGGAAAAAATATTCCTGAGATGCAAATGAAAATTAATAAATTTCCCCTTTACAATAATAGCCCAATTAGTCACTTCAGTCTGAGACACAATCTAAGGCCATGACTTTCACAGACAACACATGCAGGGCAAAAAGGGGTTTTAGTAAAAGCAACAGCATTAATATGCATTAAACCCATGAATAAGATGACTGCTGATAAGAAAAGAACTCTGAAGCTAACCTTGTTTAACAGCAGTAAACAACATCTATTTTTGCCCACTGAGATGAATAGCATTTACAAACTAAATTGAAGAAAAAAAATCCCTAATTAGATTATAGTATGGATCCTTCAAGGCTGGCACCACACCAGGCAGCCACACTCAGCATCTGATGTATCCAAGAAAGCTAAGAAATATTTGCTGTATTTTTCTCCACTCCTCAGATGGGTTGTAGGAGAAAAATCCCTTACCAATCCTAAAGCCAGTTCATTCCCTGGACCTTGATCTGTTTCCTTTTATTGTGATAAACAAAAGCTCAGCATTAGCAAGAGGAAGATCAAAAGAATATGACAAATTGCTAATATCTTTAATTGGCTTTTTCTTCCAGGTCATTGAAGATTGGAAGTATGTTGCCATGGTAGTGGACAGGCTGTTTCTCTGGATATTTGTCCTTGTTTGTGTCCTGGGGACTGTTGGATTATTTCTGCAACCACTTTTTCAAAACCACACTGCTGCCATAAACCCTTAGTTATTATTGAAAATTGTCAACACATACACAGACATTTGGTCTCATTCTGCTCTCAGTTCCCCTTTGTTTCCACAGAGATGCACCTACATCCCTTGGAGTAGGGAAAAGGAAAGTAGAACTTGACTTACTAGGATAGGAAAAAAACCAAAACAAACAGAAAACTTTTTTTTCCAGTGAGTCCAGTACTTCTGGTGATATCTTACCCTTTTTTCAATTATTTGAAGTCTGAACATTACAGTGAAAGATTTTTACTGTACCAGATGTCATCCTGAAATCATCATCATCATAATTTATTATGTATTTTAAATATATTGCCTTAGGAAGGATATTTTCTTTCCTTAGAATACTGCAATTGCCCTATTGCAAAGAAGGTACTGCTGTGAAATTTATTTCCTCCAAATGCATCAAAACTATTTGTGTCTGATTTATAAAGAGCTTTGCAAGTGGGTTTGATGCTTAAATCTGAAGTGAGAAACAGAAACACTTCTGAGGTAACCCCTGAAGGGTTTCTCACCTTGCCATCTCTGGTAGCCAGTGGATCAACAAAGGCCAAATTAATATACGATAAACAAATGTGTATATTATACTCTGATGATGAAACAGAAATAAAACATAAAATTTTCCTTTATACAGATTTAGTCTTCAATTTCCTGCAGGTTTAATAGCTCATGTATCTGGGGCACAGACACACTTTAGAGAGTCTAAGGCTACGAGCACATGAGAGCAACGGGAGAAGACAACAGTGAAAGGCAGCAAGAATGAGAGGACACCTGAGCACACACAGACCTGTGTGTTTTTCTGGGGAGATTTTAATGTGGATTTAAGTATAACCCTCAACAAATCAGCTAGGGAAGCACATAGAGTCTTAAAGCCTTTGGCAAAGGACAGATCAAGGCCCTAGACCCATATCACAGGACAATCCCACCACAGTTTGTTCCAGGTAACCTGCAAAAACAGAAGTGGGCTCCTGGCACTTTTCAAGTTAAACCAACCTCAGTTTTTCCTTGAGGGGCTGTGAGGACACACAACAATTGTACCACTATTGGTAAGTATAACTAATGCCTGGTGAACAAACTTTAAATCCACTATTACTTGTGAAGGGGATTTGAGGCTTACCTGTCCCAGGGGGATTAAACCTGTGTTCTTCAACAAACCACAGCTGAAGACAGTTCCAGCTCTACTTGCCTGCATCAACACCAAGCTACATTTCTGCCTAGATTGCCATTCCCAGGCAGCCCTGGATAAGTACATAGACTGAGCTGTGCCAGAGCACCTTTGCAGTTGTTCAGCTGCACTCACTCCCTCCCAGCCTGTGGCTGAACCTCTTGCTCCAGTGGCACTCCCCTATCCCTGAGGCCTGGGGGGGACCCCCAGGAGCCTGAGCAGTGAGCAGGGCCGGGTGCCCAGCAGTCTGACGAGATGGGGGAAAGTATCACAAGTGGGCTGGGTGAGGCTGTGTTCAGCCCCACCTTAGAAGAAGGAAGGGCTCACACTGCCACCCTTCCTTCATTCCCCTTCCTCTGAGCACTGTAACTGTGTCGCACACAGACAGGGCAGGGAGCTGAGGTATAACTGTACCTGCCCTACTGATGCAGGTACACCCTGGGATCACCATATCCTCCTCTCACAGAGGGGACAGTCCCTGGCCATCTCCCCAAACATTAACTATTCGGGGCACTCCCATAGTGACCGGTGGGTGGTGTAAAGTTTAAATGGGTCAGATGGGCTTTCCCCACCTTAAATATTCCTTCTCCTTTTCAGATCTAGAGAGCAGAGCTACTCCTGTGCAGGCAGCTCAAACAACAGCTGTGAGGTGAGATGGGACACGACCAGCCCCTGAGCTGCCTTCCCCAAGCAAGGAGATGCAGCTGTAGGTTAGGATTCATCCCAACCACAGGTGCACACACTGCCCAGCTGCTGAGCAGCTTCTTCTGCTTGCAGAGAAGGCACACGGAAGCCAGAGAAGCTGCTAGCACTGTGCAGGCAGTGTAAAGGTGAAGGCCCTTTAAATATCAAAATAACCCAGAACAGGGAATCTGACAGAGGCAGTGCAGACTTAAACGCTGTGAGAGCTGCACACTCCTTGAGGGCAGGAGGGACAGGGACTCACCCAGCCAAGCAGCCACCCTGACTGAGCACAGACCCCCTTTCTGTTGTCTTCACCCAGCAGCAACAGCACTTTGGGCTCTGTCCCACTCTCATCCTCATTACTCTCCCACCCTTCTCCCTTGTACCCTCCCCCCCACTGCCTGAATGCAGCTGAAATGAGGCCTCAGGTGCTCCCATCTCAGAATTGGCCTTATCTTTATGAGCAGTAAAGACTGATAATGCTTGGCTCTGTAACTACAGCCTTCAGCTGAATTATCTCAACGTGGACAAAAGTTTTAGAAAGGATTTGGCAGCTCAGTTAGCAGCTATCACGGGGTCCAGGCAGATGAAGGCCTCAGACTTGACAAACCCAGAAAAAGCTTTCAAGAGGCACATCACTGGCCCCAGGGAGATCCCTGCAGAACCAGAGCTCCTCATCTAGGAAATGCTGGACTCTGGTGCTTTCCATACACTGTGGCCACCTTTCTCACTTTTTTTTAATCATGAGTGAAACCAATATACTCTTTCCTAGTTATGTTATTGGAAACCATTCCTGTATCTTCAGCATTTCCAGATATGATTTAATCCATAGCAAGCTTCAGAATGAAAAATTTCACCCAAAGTCCTAAAATTCTGAAAAATCTGACCTCCTAAAACTGCATTTTCCAATTGGCAAATGCTATTTCTGCCTAACCCTCAGCAGCTCCACCTACATAATAGATAGAACTGCTCTCAGTTTAACTTCTCAAGGAATTACAGGGTTTTCTGCTTTGATTTTTTTGGCAAAATTTTAAAACTAAAAGACTGGAGAAAAGGAAATATCAAAAATGTCTTCTTGCAGGCAAATATGAATATGAGAATGTCCCAGCTCATTGAACAAAATAAACTTCAACATTTCTGCTTTTCAGAGGTTTTACCATTATACTTTCCATTTAAAAAAAAATGGACATTCAGAATGTATTTTACACTAAAATTGTTTTTCAATGCTAGTGTGCAACCAGCCTTTGCTTCCCTACCAGTGAGGAAAAACCTCTGTTTGGTTTCTCTCCATTCCCTACCATTACAAAACTCTTTAATCCTGAACCAATCTTGCCTTCCATCAGAACACATAGGAATTCCAACACCACCACCACTCACAGGCACCACCTGCACTCAGATGAGTTTCTGGGGACCCTTTCTGCACCCCTATAGCCACTGGAAACATAGCAAGAAAACTGGGAACAACTGGGAGCATCAATACCCCAGACCAAAGGTGGGAAAATATTATTTTTTTAATCACCTGAGCTGATTAACAAATCCTAACAAAGCAAAACCCCTCTAGTAGTAGCATGTTTATTAAAGATCAAAGGCTGCATAGTTTGTAACTGCAGATCTTCCTGGTTAGATCAGCTTCCCCCTACCCAGACAAATTCTTCTGTGTAGTTCTGCAATGCAGTCATGGTGACGTGTTCTCATCACATCGCCCTCCCCAGCCATAAAAATAATTCTACCACAATTCTGAGCTGATTTCACCAGGACATCCAGCATGGGATGTTAGAAACAAAATAGCTGTACTGTACAAACACCACTGAAAATTTCAGTAACTAGGCAAATTAAGCCAAAATACCTATATCTCTTGATGCTATGGCTCTATGTTTCTTCTGCAGACCAGTGTTTCCCAAATAATTCAGGTTAAACACTGACTTTTGGGGAACACATGATCTGATCTTTGAAGCTTTAACTCATTTCTAGTTGGGATTTAAAAGAACAAACAAAATTCTGCCTGTAGCAAGGAGACAGAAAGGGAAAACATTTAGCCTCAATGTCTTGGAAATGCAAAACCAAAAGTAACCACAAAGGGTTAAGCTAAAAGGCCAAGCAGCCGAGTTCTCTGGAAAAAAAAGAAATAAAATCAAATGGACAGTAAAGCCTATTTCCTCCACGCTAATAGAATTACAGAAATTATCATAAGAGCATGTGTCTGGGGACAAAGTGAATGATGCTCTGAGAGATAGGGCTAAGAGGATAAACAAGCTCAGTGCCAAGAACTGAACCCAGTCTGGTGCTCTTTCTCCCACTGCTCTCTCAACACAGCACCAAATGGGGTCATTGCTGATCCTTCCCTGAGGGCAGGCAGTGGAGCACCTATTGGTGCACTCCTGTCCCACAAGGCTTCTTTCTCATCGGTTCTAAACATGAGGGTAAAATCCCATATTTCTCTCCCCCCCTTCCTTTTACACGGATGTGTGCAACAACCACTGCATGAGCCTTGCATCACCCAGTCCTTCCAAATGGGGAGGGCAGTGCAAAAGGTGACATGTCGAGTTAACATGGAAGCTGATGGGCACCCGGGAAATGCCTCACTTTGCAAGTCATGATTTTAAGGTTGAACTTCAAACAACTCCTCCTTCTTCCTAGTGTCCTTTCCCATGAACAATAAGGTTTTGTGGGATCAAGTTGGGATCCTGCGCTTGTATTGCCCTTCTCAAATTTCACCTTTCTAATCTACAAAATAGGAATGGTCCAAAGACAGTTATTCTCAAGGGTTTAGTCAAGTCTGATTTCCATTTGAAGCCCCAGATTCTTGGCAGATCCCAGCTGCTATGTTAACCACTCTGGGCTGAGATCCCACCAACAATTGTACATGCCTTTAATTACTCCTTGGGAATAGCACATCCTTTTTACATGGCCAAGTACCCAGCACATGCTCTTGCAAGATGAGACACAAGCAGGAAAAAACCTCAACAGCATAATTGGAAATCAGGTCCCACGATCTCAGTTCACTGCTAAATCAGGCATCCCTAATGTCAATATTCATTTCAGAACAATTCAATTAGAAGATTTGTATTAATTAAACTTTCCCTAGCAGATTGGCATGGGCTTCTGATAGATAAGGATCCTATATAGCAGCTGGCTGGAAAACTCTTCAGCGTTGTCAGATTACCAGGCTCATTTAAGCACCATTTTAAGGACTCTTGCCCACTGTCTGTGCCAGAAGACTGCTCTTTGCCTACAACAACATCTGTTTTCCCTGCACTTTATTTGCCGTTTCCAAAGCTCTGACAGCCTGGGAAGCTGGAAGGGGGGCAGCACAGCAGAGCGGATGGGAGCTGAGTGCGCAGAGCCGCGCTCAGGGTCCTGCCGGCTGCTGCTTGCAGGCATTTCACGCGCCGCAGGAGCCGAGCCCTCCCTGCTCCCCGCGCTCCTACAGTCCTGGCAGCGAAGCTCGGCATCCACAGCCCCTGGCCACAGACAGTCATTCATAACACCATGGAGAGCCTGAGCACTCTCCTTTTAACTGCTGCTGTCTGCTTGCTCTGTCAAGGTGAGTGATCCTTCATTTGTTATTCTTTGATGGTGAAGGGAGGGTTGAAAAGGGGAGCAGGAGATGGTTGTGGTGCAAATAATTTTTAAGAAGTGCAGAAGCGCTCTCCAACCTAAGGGGCAAATGTACAAAATTGTGGTACAGCTCTTTCTGTGACATAGCTTGTTCAATGCGGGGGGGATTAAATTGCAAAGTATCCTTGCAAATCTTTAATCAGGTAGTCCTGATTAAAGATGCCAAACAGGACGCATAAAGCCATTTAAACAGAAAGGAAAAGCACCTCACACATAAAGGTGTGGTTTCACATATTGCAGAGAAGACAAGAAAGTGACAACATTAAAGAGCTTTAAGTACGTGCTGCAAACAGCACATCTTCTCTCTGCGGATATGGAAAGCACAAAATATTTGAACAGAAAACCACATGAATGCACTTCTCTAGAAACAGTGGATGCTAGACTTAATTAGAATGCTGGTGACATGTAAAAAGGCTGGCAGTTTGAGATTCACTAGAATAGTTGTTAAGATGTAGGCTTAAAATTATTTACCTAAAAGACTGGTGGGTATTTATTCCAGGAAATCTCAATCTAAGAGATAGAAGATATCAAGAAATAATATGGGCAAGACTAGCAGTTAAAAAGTGTTCATTTTTTAGTTAGCAAGTTGGCTTGAATGATTTCACTAATCTGAAAACAAAACTGCACTCCAAGTGAACAAGAGAAGGAACAAGGGGTAAAAACCAACCAAACAAAAGCAAAAACAAAGAAAAGACCTTTTAGCTGAATAGTTTCACGTGAAGGGAACCCTGGGGAGAGGTGAGGTCTCACAGATCCAAAAGTAACACCTGCTTTGTGTAGTCTGTCACCTGCACTTCTGCCTCGCCCCTTTCTCTTCTGAAAAACAACTGGCAGAAAATAAACACATCCTTGCAAATATTTATATTTCATGTCTATCCATATTTCTGTTTCAAAGGAACTGCAGAATATGTTAAACAGACTTCAGTTTGTGCCTTTGCAGATATGCAGATTGTATAGTGCTATCCATTAATGACAAAATAGACCTTTTCTGGTGTTTCAGTTGGAATTCATGAGGATGTGTTTTCCAGAAGAGAGTTTGAGATAGCCCTCTAAAAATAAAAGGCCACTGGCTTTTAGCTAATAGTGTCAGGATAGTTATTGCCTAGACAGTTTGATAGTAAAATGGCAGTGTAAAACACAGGCTCACACCTCATCCTGAAACAGGTGATGTACCTTGTTGTTTAAGAATTTCAGTTTGCAGCTTTTGTGTTGGCCACAGGATATGATGAACTGCATTTACAAGTGGCAAAAGGACAATAGGAATCTATTATAAATAAAAACTACTTAGAATAATAAAGGGATAATTAGCATATTTCTTTGAGTGTACTGAAAAGTCTTTGAATGTAACAGTTAATCAGATTTTAATCCTTTTTTTAAAAAATATTTTAAGAAGCAGGCTGTTATCCTCACTGTAATAATGCAATCATGACTCAGACTAGAAAGCAGACTTCTCATTTCCTGGGACTCCTCCTATTGCCAGGTGTTCTGACCCCTTACCAGAGGTCTGCTCTGTTGGGCTACACTTTCCCTTTCCTCTGCTCCACAGCCCTGTGGCCTTGCCAGGTCTGGGGGACTGAGAGGTGAAAGGGCTTTTCCATCCCCAGCTCTTCAGTAATTCCCCGAAATTTTTCTCTAACTCATTTGCAGACACGTGTTAGAAAGCCTCTGTTGCAGCATTACCTTCCACTGCTGTCCCTCTGGCTGCCCAAGCGAATGTCCCCATGGCACACTGCTCCTGCCAGGGGGGCTGGGGCTGTGCCCAGCGCCCGGGCATGCTGAGCAGGCAGGGCAGTACCGGGGCTGTGCCCAGCGCCCGGGGATGCTGAGCAGGCAGGGCAGTACCGGGCCGGCCCTGGCTGTATGGGGCTGGCCCGGCATTCACCCCGTGCCCTCCGCAGGCTGCGGCGGCTCCGAGGCCGAGCACCGGCTCTACGCGGCCCTCTTCCAGAGCTACAACCAGTTCGTACGCCCAGTGAAGAACGTGTCGGACCCCGTCATCATCCAGTTCGAGGTGTCCATGTCGCAGCTGGTGAAGGTGGTGAGTACCGCTCGGCCGGGCTCCGCGGCAGGCCCGGCGCCTCTCCCGACACACCTTTCTTTTCCAGGATGAAGTCAACCAGATAATGGAAACCAACTTGTGGCTGAAGCACGTAAGTAGCGCTCAGTGACAGCCCAAACGGCACCGGCTCACTTCCCCTCGGAGCGGGAAGAGCCGCCCGCCCAGCCCGGCGTCTGCGGGCTCCGGGAGCACCGGGCTCCAGGCGCCAGGCTCGGGTCCTCGGGGCACAGAACCATCTCGGGACAGCATCCCTGCACAGGATTCCGAGACTGGATCCCTGGACAGCACCCCAGGAGAGCAGCCCTGGACACGATCCCTAGACAACATCACTGGACAGCACCCCGGGACAGCAGCCCTAGACAGGATCCCTAGACAGCATCCCTGGAGAGCAGCCCCGGCTCCCCCGCCCCGCGCCGGCGGCGCTGCCGAGCCTTCCCCGGGGCGCTGCCGCCCCCCAGCGGCCGCCGCGCGGCCCGGCAGGCGGGGACAGAGCGGGAGCGGAGCAGCGGGGACGGGGAGGGAAGGGACGGGACGGGAGCGGAGGAAGGCTGCCACACTTACTGCAGCCGCTAAATACAAGATTTTTGCACTGGAGACTTCCAAACGCGCTGCCTTGGCAGACACCAACGCAAGGGAAGCACCTCGGCACGGAGGTCCCGCACAGCGTCACTTGGTGCTGGTTAGCTCCGGTAAAGTGACAACAATCAAGAAATGTGTACTTCATGTTAAAAAGACTTTTTTAAAATGCAGTTACTCACTGTTGCAGTCAGCTTAGTAACCAACTTAGCTCCCACCTTTAGCTTGATATTCAATTTCGTTAACATAGGGTTTAGGAAGTGCTGGTGCCAATGGCTGTTACCTGAGCCATAACACGCTGGGGCTCTCTCTGACCCAAGGTCCCTCGATGGATGCTCACAACTTGCACCACAGCCTTCAGGAACTTGCTTTCACTGTCCCAAAGATACCTGGTTTTTTTTTTGAGATCAAAGTTATTGCAATCCTACACTCTGAAAAGAATGTGTCTTATTCCTTCTTTCAGCTTGCTCCAGCTACTGAGTAGGCATTCCTGGGACATAGTCACATATATTTAAGTCACCTGTGGATATGACTAACAAGGTCTAGATATCCAGGCCCACCTACAAGCTGCCTATGAACAAACACCACACATGTTTGCTGAAGAAACATCTAAACACTGCAGTATCCAAAATAAATCAACCCAGGAAGTGATATGACAGCACTTGGTTCAGATCTAGCCCACTAAATTTCAGTTTCTTCACAAACCTAACACAGACTCATTTCTATCATAATTAGATCTGGAATGATTACAAGCTTCGGTGGAATCCAGCAGACTATGGAGGTGCTGAATTCATCCGAGTTCCATCTGGCCAGATCTGGAAGCCAGATATTGTTTTATACAACAAGTAAGGCTCTTGCATATTTAACTTTTTAATTCAGGGGGAGAGGGGTGATGTTACCAGTTCTAAAAAAAATCATCAGCAGCAAGTTCACAGGATGCACTGGAAAGCTGCTTTTCAACACACTTGTCTCCTGCATGCCCCCACCTTCATGCCAGATGTCAGCATCACTGGGCAGGAGCCAGCTCTAACCTGGAACTGCAAGTGAGCAGGCCAAAGGGAAATTGGCTTTTCCCCTTCATAAGCCACAACTTTAACTGAAAGAAATGCAAATTCTAGCCTTTCAGCTGTCAAATGCACAATTGGACACCTTTGACAAATAAAAGCCACAGATAAAGTTTGCTTTAGATGTCAATTTCTGAGACTGTAAAGAACCAAACCATAACTAAATAGATCTGTAAGAAAGCAATTCTCAATGAAATGGACTGAGCTACACAGATCCAAAACTCAGGTCTATGGATCAAGAGTGGTGACGCTTCTTTTCTAACTGGGGCCTTAAAACCTCAAATTACCCTTTAATTTTACTTTTTCATATACTCAACAGGATCATATAAGTTAGCAAAGGGGGACTTAAAAAGACCTCTTACCAAATACACTCCTTATGCAAAGATACAGCCCAATCCTAATCCCTCTTTCCATAGTTACTACCTGCACTGTCCACAGAAGAGGTGGAAATACCAGTAATATTCTTATCATCCCTTCAGTTCTGATGTGCTTGATCAATCTAGAACAGAACAGAATTAAATAATTCAGTTGGAAGGGACCCACAAAACTCATCTAGTTGGACTGCCATTTGCAATCTGTTATTTGCCATTTTGAATACTGACTGCACCAAGCCATGCTGTTAATAAGGGAGAATATTTACTTTCAACTCCTCCCTGGTAGAGTTTATAGAGCTGTTTGTTTCAATTTATGATGGTCACCGACTCAGTCTTGCATAAGCAATTCAGCTCCAAGTAAACAAGCAATTGCTGACTTCCCCAAAACAGATTAAAGAGTTAATGTATACAATCTGAATGTATAAAACCACCTGGAGTAGATCACTGTAATTTTTGTTATTTTTACTTGCTTTACAGTGCAGTTGGAGATTTCCAGGTTGATGACAAGACAAAGGCCCTTTTAAAATACACGGGTGATGTGACATGGATACCTCCAGCTATATTTAAAAGTTCATGTAAAATAGATGTCACCTACTTCCCATTTGATTATCAAAACTGCACCATGAAGTTTGGTTCCTGGTCTTACGACAAAGCCAAAATTGACTTAGTTCTAATTGGCTCTACAATGAACCTGAAGGATTACTGGGAGAGCGGAGAATGGGCTATAATTAAAGCTCCTGGGTACAAACATGACATCAAATACAACTGTTGTGAAGAGATATATCCAGACATCACATATTCTCTTTACATTAGGCGTTTACCTTTGTTTTACACTATCAATATGATTATTCCCTGTCTGCTGATTTCTTTTCTGACTGTATTAGTTTTCTATTTGCCCTCAGACTGTGGTGAGAAGGTGACACTCTGTATATCAGTGCTTCTCTCTTTAACAGTGTTCCTTCTTGTTATCACAGAAACCATACCTTCTACTTCCCTGGTAATTCCCCTTATTGGGGAATACCTCCTTTTCACCATGATCTTTGTAACCTTATCGATTGTCATCACAGTATTTGTACTCAACGTGCACTACAGAACACCCAAGACACACACAATGCCCGTGTGGGTGAGAACCATTTTCTTGAACTTACTTCCCCGGATCATGTTCATGACAAGGCCTGCCAATGATGAGGAGAATAATCAGAAGCCAAAATCATTATTCACTTCTGAGTTTTCAAACTTGAATTGCATCAACGGTTCTGAAACCAAATGCTGTAAAGATGGCTTTGTTTGTCAAGATATGGCGTGCAGCTGCTGTCAGTGTCAGCGCACGAAGTTCTCGGATTTCAGTGGCAATCTCACCAGAAGTTCAAGCTCTGAGTCTGTAGATCCTATGCTTTCATTTTCAGTTCTGTCACCAGAAATGAGAGATGCTATTGAAAGTGTGAAATACATTGCAGAAAATATGAAAATGCAGAATGAAGCAAAAGAGGTAAGAACGTATTTTACTGTTACTCAAACTGCAGATACCTTTTGCCATTAGACTGTTTGGTAGAAAAAGATCTCAAACAAACAGACAAAAAGATAAAAGAGACCATTATTTTATGCAAGTAAATTATACAAGCTGTATCACAAATAAGTGCAATTTTGAACTTATATAATTGAGAAGCAGCTCTGCTGCACAGTGATCTTTTTATTGTCAATATACATACTGAGTGAGGCAAGTTAAGGTAACCACTGCTGGGGAACATACCAAAGCACCCATCCCGTGAGAGCTGAAGTTAGGATTTTCCAAGTTATAATCTTAATAGTGGAATTTGCTGACCCTATGGCCTTTAGAAAGTTACATTCTCCCTCCCACATCTTACCATTAGCAACAGAAATGTCAGATTGAATGTCCCTCACAGTGGTGATGGTGCTCATTCTCTGTTGCTGCTGCAGAGTGAAGTGCTGGAGCTAAATGAGGCAACTACTGCAAGACAGACCAGCATCTTTTATAAAGCTGCATCTTTATATAATAAAGGAGAAAAAAAAAAAGAAAAGGTGTTTTTCTACCATATTCCTCAAACATACTATGAGCAGTAGCCACACCATCACAATTTTTAATCCCCAAACTATGACTCTTCATTCTAACTTCATTTTGTTTATACTGAAACCAGAACTCTGTTTAGATTTAGCTGGTACAGAAAATATAGGGTTGCTTTGGGTTTTTAAATTTCCCTTAACAAACAAGTAATAAGCTAAAAAGAACAAATTTCAAAAACAACAAATGCATTATCCATTTCTTATCATTCTTGAAGAGAAAAAATTTGAATTGCTATCTCAATAGTAACTAAAATGATCACCGAGTTACTATTAGTATATAACATATAGAATACTTCATTGTCCCTCTTACTATAAATTCACTGTAAAAATAAGAAAGTTAGAAAAATCAGGTGTTTTTTGAAACTTAGTTCCCTTTTTACATGAAAGGTACAGAGATGAATTTTACATCATGCATGAAAACAGTAAAATTTCAGTACTACATAATAAAGTACCAAGTAATTATATACCAATTAATCTTTGCTTTTTACATACTAAAGACCAGTAGGAACAGTCTGTTTCAGTAATGTTTTCTGGAAAACCTGTTCATCTAAGAATGCAAAGCTCTAAACTTTTAGATTTTTGGAATAGAGTTGTGTCTCCTCAAGTCCAGTGTCTCGGTGAACAACTTTTTGGATTTGAAGCAGTAGCTTTTGGCATTGCTGCAAAGAGCATATTCAAATAAAGCTTCTTCAAGATGAATTCATTGTCAGTGAAAACAGATATGTAAGTTGTGTATTCATAAAGACATCTACATACAGAAAAAACTGTGCTTCTTATATGAAACAGTATTATTGCTAATGCAACTTATTCCCCTAATAAACATGCCAATTTGCTATTCTTTTTTTTTCTTTTCAGATTCAGGATGATTGGAAATACGTTGCCATGGTAATTGATCGTATTTTTCTATGGGTTTTCATCCTGGTATGTATTCTAGGAACAGCAGGATTGTTTTTACAACCTCTGATGGCTGGAGATGAAATGTAAAGATTAAACAAAATGTTGTGAAATCAAATAAAACTGCCAACCAACTCTGCATCCCCCTCCCAGCACCTCATGTCTCTTCCATGTGTAGTAGAACAAGGATCTCTCTTGGCTTCAACTTTGCTTGACCAAGGCATCTTTTGTTCAAAATGTGGAAAAAGAAATTTTTGGAACCTTTATGACAGCTAATCTCAAAGTAATATGAGCTATGCTTTACAGCTACTTCCTGCAACAAGAAGAAGATGGAGGCAGTACATTAAAATTTATAGGAATGATTTAAGAAGGGGTTAATAAAGAAATGGTAAATTAGACAAATGTTTGGAAAGTCAAGATGGGTTGAATGCTTTGGGCTGCTAGGTTTGTTTCATAGTCTGGTGCCAAGCCTCTTGAGAGCACGACAGGATCTTCTGGAAGGAGTTCCATGAATGCTCTGGTGAGGATGGAATGGAGGGAAGCTCAGGTACCAAACAGCTGGAATGCAGACACAGCCACCTGCTGGACAAACTGACCCACACAGAGGCAAGAAAGGACTGAGGAGAGGTTTATTACAAAAGGAAAACAAATAGGTAAATAACAGATGATGGTTTATAAAGCAGCCATAAAGCAAACTCTATGTGGCTCCAGGCAGCAAGGTATGTGAAGGCTGTCAGGAAACAAAGCTGCTCAAACCTAATGATGCTTAGAATTGTGTACAAGTGAAACACACAATAAGACAGTCTGCAAGTGATGCAAAGAATCAAAATATTCTGACAGGGTAGTGTGGATGCAGAGGCATCCTGCTGCAGTGAACTGTTTTATGCCAAGAGAAGGCAAGTAGACAAAAATAGTCCTTTAAAGTGTGCTAAAATTGTTGCTTAGGCATATATAGATAATTTTTTTTAATCAGTAACTGCAGATTATTTAAGAGCATGAATAAAGAATGCAACAAAACACTGTAATCAGATCATATTTCGTAAAAATATTAATTGATCTCTCTGTACCAAACTGAAGACTTTGTGGAAATACAGCATATCAAGTGATGTAACATTTATGAAAATAAAGAGAATCAAACTGTTGAAAATTGTGCCTTTTTTCATTTATTTTGAGTGAGTGACAGAAGTCTAGATAAGGTAGCATTACCTACAGTTCAATACATTCAGCAGTAAGTTACAGAAGTAAGTCCATGCTTCTGAGTATATTAACATTCTTTTGTTTCAGACACACCTGATAAACAGAAGACCCCAAGGATTCCAGCCATGTTATCTGAATCTATCATGATCAGACTAGAAGTCACTAAAAGAAATTCATGCATTTGCCTAAATTGTGAGTTACTATAATAAAGAGAGTGACTCCACTGGGCAATGTGCTGCCCATCATGATATAACTGGGCAGCCTGGAGACATCATTTAAGAGGGGGAAAGAGATGAAATGGAGAGTTAAAAAATAAGATATATATGTAATCTACAGTTGTAGTCACTCTCTCTTCAGGTAAATCTCAGTCATTCAAACCTATGGAAGACTTTAAAAAGAAATGTTGTATTTGAAGAGTAAACAAGCCATCTGAAGTACTTGTGCAACTTGCACACAGAGAAAGACATTGATGCATTGTTTAACCCCAGTAATACTGAGAAGTTTTAAAGCTCTTATATTAATGAATTAAATCAGATAATCTTTGCAAATTCACCTTTAAAGTTATGATGGGAAGAACGGAAACATGGATATCCAATGTCAGATGCAATTGTGTAACTAAAGAAGAGTGACTCCCTAACTGCTATTAAAAAATATATAAAAATAAATGCCTGCCTGATATAATTTCCCTGCCTGTGAGCCTTTAAAGGCTACACAAAACCAAGAATATCCTGCAGATTACAACACTTTGAAATAAATATTCAATTATATATAAATTATGACATAAGCAATCACTATTATAACCAATGCAGGGCTATTCTAAAGGAGATCTGGGAGGGGGTGCTGCCTGTGCTTAAAATCTCAATTCGGAGAAGCACCCAAAGGCAGGAAATAATGAACATGTCTGCAAACCCACATACTGTATCAAATTCTTCATCAGGAGTAAAGAAATCTGAATGTTCCAGCCTTTTAGAATACTTACACAATTTGGGAACTCAGTTACCTGCCTTTGCCTTCCTTTCCAAAGCTGATGGAGACATCAATGTACACAAGTGCTTTAGGCATTTTAAGGCTTGTTAAATGCTCATGTTGGTATCACAGAATTAAGCTTTAAAGTTTAGCAGCAAATTCCACTGAAAATTTATAAAGGCCAAACACGGCCAAATTTATGTTCTTAGTCATATATTATATATATAGGAAGTTGAGCTTTCATTTTTATTATTTTAAATTACTCTGGCAAAACTTCAGACATCTACAACACACTGAAGAGAACTGATAAAAATTCTCCTTTGTATACTAAATTGAAACAAGCATCTCTACTGTGTAACTGCAAATATTTAATATTTAGTATAACAATTTATATAGTTATTTAATAATTGGACTATAGTGACCATCATTAAAAAATTGAAATCCTTCTATATCACAGTAGGTGTCAGTGTATGCTTTTTTGATAAATCATACATGCCATGGCTTGAGCAGGTTCTTTTAATTCTGACCTGGCTTAGCAGTAGCTCAGTAGACTGGCAATAAGCAAATTGATTTCTATGTGTCCTGGGAATGCCATGCTTTAAGAAAAACCTAATTTTCTAGTTTAGGATTTTTTTTCTCTCTATCAGAAACATGCCTACAAAGAGCATGCATGGAAACAGAGCTACTGCAAAACTTAGAGCCAGATCAGTAGGATGTGGCTCCAACAATATTTTATGCATTTGTACTGCCTATATGGGTAGGTACTATTATACTTGCCCATTTATGAATAACAGGAATAAATAACACAAGTGATCCAATTATTGAAACCAGAAGAAAAGCCCATAAGAACATTCGATCAAGCACCTGAGCAATGTATTTCCAGTCTTCAACAACCTAAAACAAAGAGCACAAGAGTTGGTCAGTGTGTGCAAGAACAGGTAAAAACACAGTACCAAATCCTGCAATTCTGAGTTATTTCAAAGTACACTTTTTTCAACCATGTCCATATGATAACCCTCTTGAACAACATTTTATGATTATACTAATTATAATTATGTGAGTTAGAACAGAGGCAAGCTTCCATCTGTGAAGACTGTTAAGCAATGTAGATTTTGATGCAGGAATTGACCCTGAGAAGCACCAAACATCCTCATCCACAGAGATGAGACTGGCCTGCCATTTTCTAACATACTGCAGGATTCATGGCTCATGACATCAAAATGTGGAATTCCCAAGCAGGAGCTGGAAGCAAAAGTTGTAAAAAAACTCCAGCTAACCAAAAACACCAACCCACAACAAAAAACTAATCAGAAAACCAAAACCTAACCTCCCAAATAGTAATAATAAATTTTTTTAATTGTTAGTACAGAGCAGCTGTTATGTTTCAAACAACTGTTGAAAGCTGCAAAGCTACTGCTGCATAGAATTATATGCTGGGGAGAATACTCCCAGTAGTTTCAAGACTAGTTTCCTTTTTGATAAAATTATTCCTATCTATACACAGTTTTGCAAGTATTACAGATATAATTGTGCAAACAAATGAAAACCCTGCCAAACAATTATCTTGGATTTGGACTGGAGCTATCCATGTTTCCCAAGCCTAACACTTCCTAAGATGTAAGGCTACAATAGCACTAGCTGTCTAGTGCTTATTAACAACTTCTGCAATTAAAGCTTGCAGTCCCTGGAGCCCAGTAATAATAAAACAAGTGAATCCCCAATCAGCTGTATATTGATTTCCAAGGCTTATAGTAACAACAATATTACACTTGAAAAAACAAAATACTTACTACTTGTCACTCACAGCCAACCCTCAATTTACAGGAAATGATGTATTTAACAGCAAACAATTCTATTTCTGTTGTTCATACCATGCAGGGTTATTAGATGCTGTTTTAACAGTACAGCAGATACATTTATTACAAATCTAGGCCACGTCCCTTGTGACAATGTCAGAATCAAGTCCTGAGAAGGCACATTAGAGGAGGCACATCACTCCTAGTCTCATATGGGAGAAAACTCTCAGCAACCAGAGCCTTCTGAAGACAGCAATTCCCACACAGACTGAAAGAGCCTCAGGCTTTGCCATCAGAAACAGACAGTACACAACAAACTGCTGTATTTCTACAAACAGCATTTCAGTCTCTGATGTACCAATGGTGCTAGCTTAAAAAGCATGTAAAGAACACAGATTTCTAATGCTCTTACACAAATGTTGTAAATATTCATTAAAGATAACTCAGAGTGCAAATGCACAGACTGAAAAAAGCCTCTGACATCTTTTGATAAAACTTAGGGACAAATAACAGTAAGGGTAGAAGAACACTCTTAGGAAGTCATTAAGTCCATGTTTCATCTGAGCACAAAATGACCAACATATGGCTACAGCCTGTATTTAAACTAATATAAGTTAGAGCACTGAAACTGTTTTTACTTGGAATTGAAAGCTGCATGATAAGTCTCGGCAGTATTTATCTGGAAAATGTAAGGCAAATATATTTTTCATTATAACCTTCAGACACAACATTAAAGTGGAAAAGAGCTGCTTCTCCCATCACCTCAGCAGTGCTGTAGGGACCAGTTACAGCACATGCTCTTGTCACAGACAATATGTAACTAATGACAAGAACTTCTAAAAGAGAGCAAAATATTTTTAAAGATCCCAAATACTGCATTGTATCAGCCAAATATTCTCAGTATTGTACCATATTTGCACTTCTTTCTAGTGGAAACAACAACTTAGCTTTCACCAAAGTACAAAAGCTGGAAATCTGTAGCACATCCTAGTATGCAACTGCACAGTAAAGCACCTGTAAGTTTTTGAATCTCTCTAATTCCCACTTGTAGAAAAGCAGTGCAGCAGGACTAACACACCCACCTCGCGAACCTCGTTCTCCTTCATTACGTGTCTCGTGATGTAGCGGATGGAG
The DNA here is from genome assembly GCA_013397375.1 of Toxostoma redivivum. Lineage (NCBI taxonomy): Eukaryota > Metazoa > Chordata > Aves > Passeriformes > Mimidae > Toxostoma > Toxostoma redivivum. The sequence continues at coordinate 524,981 of VXBI01014713.1, read as the reverse complement.
TCCAGAGCAGCTTCCAAGGTGTTCCTGGATGACTCTGATCCATTCAGATTTGCTGTCTCCTCCTTCTGAGCAAAGTACCTATCCACATGGCTCCTCATGCACAGCAGCTTGGGCAGCTTGTGCAGGAATATCTTGCGAACCCAGGGGGCCATGGCATTGTGTGTGGACGAGGAGCGGTGGTGGATATTGATAGCAAAGACAGTGATCACGATGGACAAGGTCACAAATATCATCGTGAACACCAAGTACTCTCCTATGAGCGGGATAACTTTAGAGGATGATGGAATAATTTCTTCAATAACGAGAAGAAAAACAGTCAAAGATACCAGCACTGAAGTGCAGAGTGAAATTTTTTCACCTTCGTTTGAAGGAAGATAGAAGACAAGGACAGTTAGAAATGAAAGCCCAATACAAGGAATAATGAGAAACAAAGTGTAAAAAAGTGGCAAACGTCTAATTATAAATGAATATGTAACAAAAGGATACCAGCAGCACCCATCAGTCCTGTTTCCTTTGCTCCCTGTTGCAGTCACTATTTCCCATTCTCCATTATCAAAAAAATCTCTTTTGTCAACATCATAATCTTCAAGAATTAGATCAACCTGTGAGCCATCATAAGTCCAGGAACCAAATTTCATTGAGCAATTTTGAAGGTCAAAGGGGAAGAATGTTACATCAATAGTACAAGAGCTTTTGTAGTTTGCTGGTGGAGTCCAAGCAATGGTGCCATCATATTTTACCACAGTTTTTGTAGATGTTCCCTCAAAACGTCCATCTGCACTGAAAGAAGAGAGAGAAATGCAGGCAATTACAGTGGGGCATGGGGATGTACTTAAAGAAGAAATGATGCTTTGTTATTGTCATTTCAGCTGTCTATCCCTTGATAGCCAAACTTTTGTGTTGTCTTCATAGTCAACTTTTTCCCTCAAATCTGAATCTCACATAGGTAAACAGCTTTGGAAGATTGAAGAATATTTTCAAGTCCTGAAAAGACCTGTGCAACTTTCTATGGCTCCAGTGAGTTATGAAAGGATTGTAAAATCCTGATCTTTAACAGCGTGACCCAGCTCTGGTGTTTCTATTAGTAAGACACCATAACTACTTTTAAATTTGTCCAAATCATAATTATGAAGAAAAAGAGTCATAAAACAGGTAAAATAATGCTGTTTCCAAACTTGAATTTACTGCAAGAGCCTTTTGTCCTGACTCAACAAGTTAGGAAATGTAAAGGCACTGTATCTGCACCTGAGTTGTGCAGAAGGGTTAATTCAAAAGTTATTGTTCCTGAGATTTGTTAATTTTCCAAAGAAAAAAACCAAAACCAACCCAATCCCCCCTTACAGTTAAATGCACCTGACTTTAATTCCATGCTGAGTATGACTTACAACAGCATAAATTAGTTGCTTCCCTCCCATCACTCTACACTATTTAAACCCAGCACTGTACAAGACATATTTTTCTAATTAAGAAAAACGTTTACACAACAAAATGGAAATAACCTTTTCAAAAGGACTAGAAATCCCACTCAGAAATAAGGCAAAACATTTAAGCATTTAATGTGGCAACAAAGTCCATTTGCATTCAGAGGCAAGTTTTTCCACAGGTACTTAGCCCACTAAATGTACCCATTATGCCTATCCCATGAGCCTCCTAGAAGCAGTTTGGTCAGTGAAGTTATAGAGGAAATGCATTTTGTATGAAAAGATTCAAATCTTACTTGTCATAGAGCACAATATCTGGAATCCAAATAGAATCGGATGGGACACGGATAGATGTTATCCCAGCATAGTCTTCAGGGTTCCACCTTAGTTTTACATCTATCCATTCCTGTGGATGTGTGAGATGTAAAAATCATTATCATTGGGAAGTGGATTTAAGCAGGGTGATACCAGGTGAAAACAGATAACAAGACAATTAACAGCAATGAAGCTGGTTTCTAAAATTTGTATGAAATGATGAATTTGCTGAACAGGCACGTAGTTACCTCACTCAGTATTTGTTTTCTGTTCTAAGAGCTACTTGACAACGTTTCTGTACAGAACTTAAGATATGATGTTCCTTTTTCAGAGCATGTATTTATAAGTAAGAGCTATTACAATGTAATTTAATTGTATAAATTAAATTTGAAGAAAGCTTGTTCTGGATGAATACCAATGACTGGAAGCTAATCAGAAGCAACTTAGACATTTTCATTATATAAAAAACCCATCATGCTCCAATTCTTAAAACTGGTTCAGCTTCAAGAAGATCTACAGAAACTATTAAAGAGGGCATAAAGAGTCATCAACCCACATGGCCACCTCTTAAGTTTTCCTAAAAAGAAAAACTTGGCCTAAAATTACAATTACTGGAAAAGAAGGGAATGGGAAGCAAAAAGAAAAAAATCAAATAAACAAACAGAAAGGAATCATCCTGAACAAAAATAATTCCATTAAGCTAGTAAGTATAACCAGCACCTGCAAAGATCCTTCTCAGTTAAATCAGGAATGATTTGTGAGCAACATTATGCAAATAAATAGTGGCAATTAAGTTTAGCACTGGACTCTTACAATTACAAAGCTTGAGGCTTTTTCCTGCCCAAACCCAAATATTCTCAGGAGAAAAAAGTATTTCCTTCTAGCAAGTGTAATTTAACTTTGAAACTGGAATTCTTCAGTAATGTATATCCAATAACTTCAAATATCCCACAGAAAACAACCTCAAAACTGTTATACAGAAGAATACACCAACCATACTTTTCTTAATAAAGCTTTTGAATGAAAACTTTTGTACCAAAGCAGCAACTTTTGGATATATACACCTTGGTATATTAAATGGCCATTCAATGCCATATCAGATTTCTTTTAATTTGGTGAATTTTTATTTACCTTGTTTTTATGGGTTTTTTTAAGAGGTTTGTCACAGTTAATCCTTCAAAGTATTTCCTGGGACATTCTATAAAGATATCACATGAAATAAAATTTCATGCAAGAACTAAGTTTTTTGAATATACAATTAACTAGAAAAGTTTCTCACGAATTTTGATTTGCAGTTATGAAGCTTCAGAACTTTTCATCAATATTTTACACATACCTGTTTCAACCATACATTTGTTGTCATCAATTGATTTTTCTCATCCTGTAAAATAAAGCACATATCACAAAAAATAATCTATCCATAGGAAACATCTGCTTTAGCTCACAGAGGTCTGCAATTAAAATACAAAACACACTGCTGAACACATTCCAATCACTAAGTATGTTTATATGAGAACATTATATATCCCATCTACAGGTCATTTTTACTACACAGTTAATAATTTAAGATGCTTAACCTACTGTGTTTAACAGGCACAATTACTACACATGAAATTATGCTCCTTTTAAAGTTAGTGGGAAAAAAATACAACTTAATTACTATACATACCACATCTACTAGCTGAGAGATTGCAAGGCCAAACTTGATCTTTATTGTGTCATTCAAGCGTTCCACTGGACGAACCCATCTTTGATAGTCTTCAAATAAATGCTTGAACAAACGATCTTCACTTTTAGCAATAAAAGAAGGTTCAGATACAGCTATATTAAAAAAAAATTATTAACATTGATTCAAATGAGCACTGTACATCTGCATTCTTGTGTCCAAACAGTTACAGGGTTTTTTTTATGCAGAATTCAATTTCTCATCTCATCCCCTTCTCTCTAGAAGCACGCCCAAGGTCGTGGAAGCAGAATTTTATAAAGTTACCAGGTTTTATTAGCATCTTCATACCATTATCACACTTTTAAAATTGATGACTCAAGAACATTAACCTAATCTCAGTAGGCAAAAAAGCTCTTATATCATTTACCCAATGCCATGCAACCATGGAACTCCTCAAAAACTGAAAGTTGATCTATGAGGGACTGAAGTTCTGCCAACCTACAGCCACATTACACATCTGTATATATTGCATAACTTGCAGTTTGATACCTCAGTCTCTTCATGTTTAATGTATTTCTTCTAATGTTTGGGCACATTTACCATGTACAAATTTTGCTGCACTTGTGGAACACTTTCCTTCACGCTGCTTTGTGTCTTAGATGCACATGCCAAACAATTTACCAGTCAACTCTACCCATTCTAATGTTTCACTGACTGGAATGCACCTTTCTAGTTCTTTTTCACAGATCTCCAGGGGTCATTTTGGGGAAGATGGAGAGAGAGAGAGGAGAGGAAAAAAAGGAAGATCTGTGCCTAGCTAAATAACTTGAGCAAGAACATTTTCCAAAGGTGGTGTGAAAGTCCTGAAGATGGCTGTTACCTCGAGAAGCACAAACTACACACATCACCTTGCATGGAAGGGTCTCCAATCCCCAGACATAAGTTGGGATGACCACCAGAAAACACTGACATATGTTCTAGATAAAGATTTTTACTGCTTACCAATGAAATGTGAAAGGGAACTACTGCCAAAGAAAGACCTAGCAACTGTTATCATCAGTTTAAGGGACAGCATAAACAAAAGAAAGGAGCTCACCACCATCTCTTTTTAATGCAGACTTAAAATATTATGCTATTACATAAATCTGTGGCACAACCTCCCTAGAAATCATGTGCTTACTAACAGCATCCATCTAAAAAAAGATATATCAGAAGCAGAAAATCACCAGAGAATGTCATAAACAGATTAAAACCAGAGACAGTCATCCATACAAGGAGAGATTTAAAAGATTAACATTACTTTGTTTGGAGAGGAGGTGAATTTAGTCAACACAACAGAATTAGATCAGCTAGGAACGACACAAGCAGAAAAAGCATTGATGGTATTTAATCTTTCTCATAAAAGAAGCGAAAGGAAACAAAGTGTCAATTAAAGGCAGCATAAAGAATGTCTACTTCATCACCATCAACATTCACAGATACTGAAGAGGACCAGGATTTTAGAATTGGTTAGGATGACTCAGTATGTCAGGTAGTGTCACACCTGCAAAGGGCATCAGTTCTATTCCCACAAAACACTCAAAAGCTACCTCGGAGCTGACCAACACTTCCATGGCTTGGCATTTGTGGCAGAGGCGTGGCTGACACCACTTAAGCCATTGATTAGTACGGACCTAACCCAGCCCCACGTGACTGCAGCCTAAACAAATTAACACGGACAGCCTGAGTTTTAAGTTCCATTCATCAGTGGATTTCTGCTGTGCTGCAAAAGGCTTCATGTACAGGTCCTTTGGACAAACACCCAAAGCACTGCAGAGCCCAGCAAAGCAGCTCCCTGCCATTGGCACTGCAGGTGTGGGCCAGCCCAGTAGAAATGTTATTATTTTACACACTAACCAGATTTCTCTGAAGTGCCACAGTAGCAGCAAAAGCAGAATGTAGCTTAAGAAATAAGATCAGCAAAGTGGGAGCAGCAGGACCCTCTGTACCTAATAAGTCTTACCCTACACTAATGTGCTGCTGCATGGTTCTTGCTGTGGGCCAAACCAACATTTGGGGTTTAAGAAAGTTCATCCTTCTGTTTCAAAATACAAATCTCTCTGTTTAGAGTGCATTTCATTTGCTCACAAACCTATTGTTCTTTGGGATCTATTATTTGTACGTGTTCTACAATTTACACATCTCCATTTCAAGACTGTGGACTTGTGGGATGTGCAAAGAGCTGATGGGCCACCTACACCATACTGCTGGGAGAGCTCAGCTGGATACAGCAGAACTCACAGCACATAAGAACTGCTGCCAAAAAGGATCCAGCAACAGAATGCTGCACATGTACAAGTTATCTTGTAAATGTTCAAGTGCCAAAAATATAACTGGTTCCGTATACCCTCATTAGACAAGGATTTTTTCTTATTTGTAACTATACACAGATTTGCCAAGCCCTACATTTTACAGACATCCAAAATAATGCTTCCTGAAGACACAACTTAATTTCTCTATTTATATATCCCTATTTCCTGAATTATGAATGGCTTTGTGTATATTTCAGCCTAATATTTCATAAATACTTGATTTTTACATTAGCATTAATTACATTTTCCTCCTCCAGTTACAACCCTCAACTGAATTTTTCGTACAATTTAAGACTGACTATGCAGCTGGATATTATCTCTCCATTAATTGACCTTGAAGCAATGCAGAGGCAAAGTTGCACTTTCACCATTCCTGTGTTCCTGTAAGACGACCTCCTGTGCAACGATACAGCATCCTCAGGGTATGTGTTGTTTCCACATCAGGTTTCTCTTAAAAACACAGCATTTCCCCTGCTGTGCTAAAAGGGGACATGTTCCTTTACTGCTTTTATATCCTTACAGATTACTTTTCAAACATTTCATACTCAGACCTATAGTATACTCACTGATCTGTTACAATGACCATTATTTACTAACAATATAGTTCATTTTGTATAGTTCATTTTATAGTTTGAGGTTTTTTTCTGATCACAGACATATCCACACTTGTCAATATTTCTAGTTTATTCTGTTTATTAACACACTGGGGTAAAATGGTCTAGAAAACACATCTTTAACAAAGGAGAGCTCCATGAGGAGGCTGGCAATGGTAACAGTATATTAAGACTTAGCAAAAACAAAACAAGTACCTTGTACATTTTATTTAATAGGGCCATTCAAATAATTTGGTACACAGAGTCCATATATTTTCTATTTCTCTTCCACCTATCTACGATTTTAAGATTACAACACAAGGGCTGTGATTCTTAGTTACTCCTTATATTAACATCAATAAAAAAACTGTGAAGAGCTGGTGACAAGCGGAAAAAAACGCAAAGAGAAGAAAACAGTAAAACAGTTTTAGTGGCTTAAGGCAGCAGAGCAGCTGTGCTGGCTGGAGAAAATCAGAAAGAGGTTAAAACCTATGACTAGCAAGATTAGCAAACAAACAGCTCCGAGTACAATCTCATACTAAATCAGATGGCAAGAGATTATGGCAACACTCACCCCTGCCACTAGCTCAGTGCACTAAAAAATACTTGCAAGATCTGTAGCCTTTGAAGGGCGGTTCCAAGCTTGCCTCCATTTGTGTGTCTTCATTTCATTGAGGTCAGGTAACCTCTGCAGTTTAAATCAAAGGTAGCTCTCTGCACTGTTCAGTGGTAACTCCCAATGACAATGTTTACTTTATTATTTGTACCTTAGACTCTTCTCACTGCCCCTCAGTGTGGTGGGTTTAGACTCGGTATGAGTCCATATTAATCAAAAAAAAAAACCCCAAAAACACACCTAATCACATTATGATGTCAGAAGGCCTAAATTTTAATTCTGCACAAAGAAGGCAAATGTTTATGCACAAAGCAGACTAATGATTCAAAGTTTTTTAAACTCTGAAGCAGCTGAGAACACTTTTGACAAAAGGCTAAGTAAAAATTGTAATGAAATACTTGACCTTGAATATACTGTATTTTAAAAACTGGTTCTACCATTTCCTCCATAATATTTAACAATTTTTTTTATTAAAGTACTTTGGAAGAACTATTTAGAAAATAGGATGAAACATTACACGGGCCTCAGATGCATAAATAGCATGAGGAAACATGCACATGTCTATTTATCTTGTTAACATTCTCAAGTCAAAATTTTGCATGGGCTGCTGATGGCTTTTTAAACGTTGCAGATAAGAAACAAAAGATGGCTTTTACAAAAGAATAACACTTTTGTAATTTACTGTACCATTATAGGATTAAATTTCCTCCATCTTAATATGATTTAGCATTGTTCCTTTTATAAGAATTACCAGTGAAATACTTAGTGTTACAGGCTTGATCCCAGACGTATTTTCATAAATCTTTGTTTTTAAATAGGAGAACACCACAGCCCATGCTTCTCCAAATAATAAACTTTCTTTGAACTCAGTATTCCTCTGCAGTTCCTTAGATACAGAGTCTAAGAGCCAGATTGGCAATGCAGGTGTACCACTGGTCCTTACACATTAAACAGTGCAGTTCAAAGCATTTTCTAATTGACAGAACTGAGTGCTAATGATTTCAGGTCTTCCTCACCTCACTACTGGGTGCAGTTTCAAAGGAGGCCCATGGGGAAAGGGAAAGGGTCACTTTTTAGAAATGTAATGTTAAGATGTATATTCAGAAGTAATACATATATTACTAATGCATGTTTATAATCACATACCATTACAACAAAAAAAACCCTACTAAGGACAATAAACATTGCAAAATATCCATACTTTGCAGTTAACATTATATTCTTTGACTCTGGGCTGTTATAATACAAACTATTATCCCCAAATCTAACTGCTACATACTACAACTAGCAACTTGCTTAGAAATCTGTAAGGTGAATGAATATATACACCACACCTGCCTTCAGTACTCTAGAATATTTATTAAGATGAACTCCCATCATTATTTCATTAGGTAGAAAAGACAGGTAATGTATTAAATTGAAGTTTTATTTTTATTTGGATTCCTCAGACCCTTTGAAAAGGATCATGAGTCATCCTTCCTGCATGGTCTTTAATTTTTTGGCCTACTTTTCCTTCTATGCATTAGCAATTGCCCAGAATCCAATCACAGTCAAGCGTTTAATTAACAGCAAGCATTTAGAAAGATCACAGTCATCTTAACTAGGATGTCTGTAAGTCAAAGCAGCAATACTAACACTATTCCATTTACTGAATAGAAGTCAGAAAAACCAAATATTACATTCTGAACTATTTTTTCCTCCTCTGTTTAAAAAATAAAGACAAACTCCACCACCACACCTACAAGCATGGAAACAGTGACTTTAAAGTTACTGGAAGAACTTGTGCCTTCTCTCTCACCTAGCACATTAACCTCCAGTCAACCAGCAACAAAATGAAATTACATATATTGAGCATGAAACTGTGAGGAATTTTGAACTGCAATAGTGCTTAGTACTTACCAACAGGCACAGAGGTACAACAGGGCTCACAGAAAGCAGGGAAGGTGTTTCTTACATCCAACTCAAATTTTAAATGGTAAAGTTATAACTAGATAGTTGTAAAGGAGAATGAAACTATTCCCTAACAGCTGAGCAACAAGGTATAATTATGGCACATATTTCTGAATACAATTTTGGTTAGTAACCATAAGAGACTGCCCTGTGGGTTGTAAACTAACCAAGAAACAGATATGAACTGTCAGTCTTTAGATTAAGAACTAATTGGACCACAACCCATTCCTTTCTGAACACCCGTGCTGCAGATTCCAGGCCAAACAGCTCCCTGAGCTCTCTGGTGACACCCAGCAGCAGTGACAGTCCCCTGAGCTGTAACTGCAGGTCTGTGCCATGCCACAGCACTTCTCCCCAGCTCACTGACACACCAGGGTGCTGCACTCAGCTCCCACAGACACGACTGGGATCCTTCTCCTGCCACAGCCGCAGGAAAAGGCTGCTTCATGTCAGCTTGCCCTGGGAAAAATCCTGCCACTCTGGAGGCAGCAGGACTTTCCTGGAACTGATTCGGGATTTTGCCATCTCTCTTTGTACCACTTTTAATCCTTGCATCATTTTCACTGATTGCTGACCTGTCAGTAAAGCCTGAAGGTGAACTGTGAAGGCAGCACCAAGGAATGCTGAAAGCAAGCAGCAAAAAGGGTGCATGGAAGTGCAGATTGCACAAGGAAGAACACTTATGTAGAATCTGATAAGTAGAACAATTTATAAATTTAGAGGCTATGTGTCATGGAATTAAACACAAATCTGAAATGTAAGCAAAAAAGACCTTATGGAAATAAGAAACAGCCAGGGCTTCTCACAAGCTGCCAGTGCAGCCCTGGGTGGTTCAGACACTGGGCACTGGCCTCACCTTCTGCCTCAGGATCATTTTGCCCACTCAGCTCCATTCCAGTCTTGGATACACTGGAACACAGAACCCTACAGCTCACAGAAATCAGCTACATTGCTCAAAACCAGATAAAGAGAAGGAGATTTCAAAACCTATAATATCACACAAACCCCAGGCTTTACCATCCTAAAAAGTGGGAAACTGTGCAAGTACTTCTACAAATCAACATAGATATTTCTCCACTAACCAATGCTCACGTTTATCCCCCTAAGAATCTCTAAAGAAAGCACAAAATATTTCAGTAGAAAAATCACAAGAAACCCACACAAGCAGGAAGGTTTGCAGCTTCCTGTTGGGTAGGGAGAAGGATTTGACCCGTTAAACTAAGTGGAAAAGCTTGGGTGGATGAACTGCCAAGGAAACACCATCACAGGTCTGCAGCAGGGCTAGAGGTCGTTAACCTCAACTCCATTAGGGCATTTGAGTCTCACCTGTTCGTTTAAAATTCAGAGCAAGAGCAAAACTTATACTCTGTATTTTAAACCTGCAAGTATTTTCTCCTGACAGTTCAGAGTTATCCAAGATAAAACACTAGTTCACTATTAACTGAAGGAAACACCAAACTAATTTACAAGCACTCCTGTAGCAAATTTCAATTTATTTTAGAAAAAACAAGTTGTGAAAAGAAAAGTTTAGCCTCACTATATATGATCAGTTCTCAATGAAGTCAAAACTGCTGGCTTGTGCCAAAAGGAAAAACTTGGCTTACCCTGACTGCAGGTAATTCCATGCAGTCATATAAATCATATAATGTAACATCATGGTTTTGCATCCTCTGTCATGAAAACATGAAAAACACTACTTTTGCAAATGTTGAGAAAAAGAATAATCTCTTAAATCACATTCAGCAATAAAAGACTGAGTATTTGTAGGCTGAATTAAAACCCAGATGTCGATACAATCAACTTTCCATAAACCATATTTACAACCATATTTTCCATTTTCAGTTAATATCAAAAAGTCAGAAAATTACTGAAAGATAAATCTTTCTGTCTGTAATTATTGCAGCTGTGGTTTTCAAGATATTCTGCAAAACTCTTGGCAATGTACTTACAAATTATGTAAGTGCAACATTTTGAAACAACTGTTTCTAAATAAATCTGTGGAAGAGCAGTGATTTTGTTCCTTTAATCTCTGTGTAATTCTAGAAACACTCCAGCTTTGCTATTTTACATCCTTCAACTCAGAAAGTTAAATCCTGATTGAATTATGAGACTGCCTCTTTTGAAGTCAAAGAAATAACACACGACCAAACTAAAGAGAGATCTGTTATAAATTCTTAAGAGGGTTGTTTTCATGTGCAGTCACACCCAAAAGGGAAATTACAATTATTAAAATATATTCTTCAAGTTTACCTCCGTACCAGGTGTGGATGCAGAACACGCACCACAAACCTACTACTGCACCTCTCAAAAACTGAGCAAAAACTGAAAGCTGTGGCGGCTGAAATATTTAAAGCGTTATATATACACACATTTAGAAAGTGTAGGTAATGTAGTGAAACGTGAGGCAGTCAAGACCTGAAAAGCTGCAGTTTAGCAAAGCCATCTTCCCCCTCTTCTGTGAGGGGGCAGCCCTGGTGAGCCCGTTTGACAGCGGGCTCCGGAGGTCCCGCTCTTTTCTCAAAGCCCTGCGATCGTCCCTCAGCAGCCACCACCGGACCCGGCACCAGCCTTACCTTCACCTCGTCCAGGAAGAAGTTGCTGGTGCGGAGAACGAAGCCGGTGCGCAGGGAGTCCATGGCCAGCAGCGTTCCCCCCTCCCCGCAGAACCCCGCCTCATCTCCCCTCACGAACCCTCCCGCTGCCCGCTCTCCGGCCGGGCACGGACCGGGCCCGCGGTACCGCCGCTCCATCGCCGGCGGGCTCGGAACCCCCGAGCCCTCCCCTCCGGCACCCTCCCGGCTCCTCACGGAGCGCCTCTCACCCTTCACTCGTCCCAGCAGCCCCGCCGACCCTCACCCCCGCGGCCGCCCCGAGCCGCCTTACCCGCGTGTGAGGCTGCGGGCCGGCCGAGCAGGGGCGCGCAGAGCCAGGTGAGGAGGAGCAGGGACGGGGGGCGGCCGCAGCGCAGCCGCGCTCCGCTCCCGGCCATGGCTGGGGCACGGCCCCCGCTGCCTGTGAACCCCGCGGTGGCG
>VXBI01014713.1:471670-512655 GCA_013397375.1 Toxostoma redivivum | reverse complement strand
CCGGGGGACGCCTGCTGCTGCTGCTGCTGCTGCTGCTGCTGCTGCTGCTGCTGCTGCTGCTGCTGCTGCACCGTGCTTTTGGGAGGGTGCACGTGTAAGTGACTGCTGGCGGAAAAAATAACTTCTGATTTCCATTGCGTTTGAAACACTCAGTAGGGGTTTAAGTTTCTGAATCAGTGCTGTTTTTTAAAAGTTTCTAATTCGAAATATTTTGGAACTTTTAATCTAAGATAGATGCAAGTTAAAAAGGCTTTGGATATTTGCACATCTTTAGGTATATTATAGATATACAACGTATATAATAAACACTTTGTACAAAACACCACTCTTTTCTGTATCAGATAAATAAAATTTGTTACAAAAGACAACTTTCACCACAAATTGTGAAACAGTCAGTGATTTTTCCTAAATCATCCTAATGGAAATGTACAGTGTACACATTGCCACAAAAAATAGAAGCAGCTGGCATTAATGCATTTTTTACATCTAAGACAGTGTTTAATATTTTATAGAGAGAAAAGACTTGGAAAGAAGGGCTAAATTACTTTATAGTGTTAATCAGCTTCTACTTGATAAGTGCTGGATACCAGATTCCTCAGGAAAATGGTCCTTATTTAACTCAAATAATTTTAGCAACTTTATAACTTTCCAAAATGAGCACTACCCAAACAGCAGTTTCATTAGCATGTTGTCAGTTGTCAAAATTCTTTTATACCAATTGTTTATTTTATAGAAAAACTGCATCTCTGTGTAAAGGTGAATCTTTTCAGTGACCAAAACAGAATACTGGAGCATTTAAATCCCTTTCTTAATTTTCAAACTGGTGTTTTTCTGTATTATCTTTCCCTGCAGCCATATTTGGGTTGTGCATGTCTGTGCAAGACGTAATGCAGTCTGCACAAGCACACAAAAAACTCCTTACACAGGAGTTTCTTCCAGCACACTTCTATTGACAGGCTCTATTGATCTGAATACTCAGCAGTAAATATGGTCATTTTATATATTGAGAATCTATTTGCATATGGCAAATCTTTCATAATCAAAATAGTTGTGCAAAGGATGCAGCATGACTCTTATTTTGAAATGCTCAGTGTATATGCAGTGGTCAAGATTTTATAGTAAATGAGAAATATATTTCAGCCCAAACAGGGCACAAACCCCCACCTTTTTTCTTTCTTTTTTTTTGTAGCACTCTGTAGCTCTGATATTTTCTGAGTGCTTCAAGAATTAATAGGCAATATTTGTACTGAAACTGCAACTCTGTAGTTTTTGATGGTTCACTACTGCACTGCACCTAGTGTTCTAACATGAGGTTATCAGGTAAAATCTGTATTTTTGTGCACTGCAGTAGATGCATCTTAGAGCCATAATGTGTCACTCCCAATATTGAACGTAGCTGCCACTAGAACGTGCAGGACATGGGAAACTGGTTTTATTACATAACTGTGGATTTGTGTGCAGCTAGGTCCTAACGAGGCAAAACAGATGCTGTAGGATATAAAAGGATTAAACTGTCTGGGTTACATGCCTAACGGTTTGCTAAATATTTTATGTAGCATCATCTGGCACATGTTAATTATGTTGTATTATTACTGCTTTAGAAAACAGTAGTTATAAATAAGTAGCTGCTTTTTTCCTGCTGCTTTGAACTTGGAGCAGAATGATAATAGTATCAGCAGCGTGTCAAGTTTAATATTTACCATGAAGTGAAAGCCTGAACAATTCCATGAGTACTGCTGTCTTTCAGAGGACCCTTGTCAGCAGGAGGTGACATCTGAAGGTCCCTGCTAAAGCACACTCTGAGAATCTGCCATAAATTGGCTGATGGCAGCTTTTGCTGTGCACTGAAGAGTAGTTTAACTGGAAAGCCAAATGCCAAATTAAACCCGGATAAAAATAGCCAGCTGCTCAGTTCTATTTGTAAAATGAGAAATATTCTAAAAACTTTGTGAAGCTGAATTTTCTCCAGATTAAAGCCAGTGAAGGGTACTCTTAGATCCACTAACTTCAATGGGTTTTCATATTGCAGTGGAAATGACTGCAATTAAAACTTGAAATGATGATAATTTTTACTGCAGAAGAACTGTAGTGGAAAATACTCTTTAAAGAAAATGAAAGATTTAAATAAGTCTTAGAATCTCCTCCAGTCTGAAACTACACAATTTCTGTCATGTATGAAGCATTTGAGTGCACCAGCTTCTTGGACTTCCATGTCTCGTATACTTAACTGTGTTATCTATGTATCACACACAGTCCTGAGACCTCTGAAACCACTGAACACCTTTCAATCATTATATTCATTTTCACAACACAGTGGAGGAGTACTTTTTCCTAATTTTAAGGTTATGAACAGAAAGAATAAATAATTACCTTGGAAATACAGAACAAACCAGAAGCAGCTGTCAAATGTAACATCAGGAGTCTTTTCTTGTCTCTTAATTTGGGTGCTTTTCTAACTGACAAAATACTTGGATGAAGAGGGAAGCATACCTAAAGGAGGTCATATAAGAAGCAGTTTTGGAAGTTAATTTTACTTTATTTGAACAGAATACAGCACCTAGAAAACAAGCTAACTACTTTTAAACACTGACAGATGCAAGAGACAACACAGGTAATTATTGGAGAAGCGGTAGTTTCATTATCTCTTAAACTACTTAGAATAACAAACCACGTTACAGTTTCTTAGTGTGAATATTTGCATATTTGCCCTAACAAGTTCTATCATGCACTCAAGTGAGATATAAGCTATCCAGTTTTCTAAGCTTACAAACATCATATTATGCAAACAACTTTAAGTAAATACTTTTACCTAATTTGAAAAATCTGTCACCTTCCACAGCACCACATGAAGTTCTTGTTTTAAAATAACATTAAATCCACAGCAATAGCTAAATATTTTTAATACTTATGTAATACACTGTAAACTCTACGTAAACACTACGTACACCAAAAAAAAATAAAAAAAACATACAAAGAACAGGAAGATCATTTTGATTAGCAAAGATACCTCAAATGTATCGCCAGAATCATTTTTCTGTTCTTACGACTTATCCCCAAACCACTCCCAGGAAAGGCACAGTTGGTGGTGATTTTTTTTTTTTTTTTTTTAAACACACAAAGCCAGAATCAACACAATAGGCCAATGCAGTCAAATGCACTGCTATTATTTCTAGGAAGAACAGGTAAAAAACTTGCATTAATATCCAGGTGGCTCAGGAAGATTGTAATCATGAAAGATCTCCAGCATCTGCTTACTGCCCTAGGCTCAATGCAGAAAAGAATCACAAATGAAATTTTGGTTAGGAGAACTCGGCTGTACATCTTGGACATGACTGCCAGCTAGAGTTGCCTGTTCCAAGGCAGTGCTGAGGCTCAGCTCACAATCAGATATTAATGGCACTCAGGAGAGATGACACTTTTATACATCTAATTGCTAATTACTGTTCAAAGATTATACTCATGAAGTATTAGACAATACTTCCACTTTGTGCAAACAAAACCTTTAAATAAATAGATCTTTTAAAACTTATCACAATGCTTCAATACATTTATTAGTCATTCCAACTTTTTATTATTACAGTATCTAAAAAGTTCTCCTTTACCAGCAAATGATGCCACGTTTGGCAAAGAAATAGTATTGGTAATTCATTAAACCAAGATATGCATATGTGAGTTATCCCCATTTTTTTAGAAAAAGATGCTTCTAAGAAAAATAGTTTAGTCAGTCTATATTCTAAGCTATCTGATAATACTTACACTATTACACTAAACAAACTGCCTTTTATGAACTATATACATTGATGAACACAAGCTCAGATGCTCTAACAGTTTTCTAGAAGACAGAAAGCATTGCTGGAATCTATCACATATTGTTGCAAGTAATCTTTGAGAAGTGAGAAAAAACTCCATTTTGGCATTGCTGCTTTTAGAGCATATTCCAAGTACTTGTAAAAGCATCATCAGTGATCCAGAAATCTGCAAAAGATGCTGATATATTGCATTCATGGTATCAAAAAATAGAAAGATTAAGCACTGGATTTCTACATAAAATAGAGCTTGAGGTATTTATGCAATCCTTTATAATGGGAGATTAAATATTACCCATTTCATGTTGTCTGCAACTATTCAGGACTTGTTACATGAAAGACCACTCCTATGTTGTTATTTGGAAGACCTCCTGTTGCACAAGGTGTAAATATGTCAGTTGAACTTTCATTAGCTATAAAATTTGAGTGTTAACAAAATGCTGTCTAAGTTCAGTGCTAAAGACTAAAGCAATTGGTCTGCACCAAGCCTTAGAGAATGAGCAGAGAACCCACAGCCTCCCCCCCTCTGTCCAGACTGCCAGAGTGAGTGCAGGACAACTACACAAGCTGCAGCACAGACATCTTGAGTCAGATTCCTTCCCTCTCTTCTCAACAGTGACTCTTAACAGCAGTGAGCTCAAAAATGGGTTTAGCTGAGAGGAAGGGTCATTTCTGGCCATGTTGAGAAAGTACATTTTAGTCAAAAATGTCTGAGATGGATTAAAACCAACAAAACACTGTATGGAGTCACTCTGTTTCTTTAAATGCTCATATTAAATTTGTACACATCAGATATCCTATAGGGTAAGAAAACCAAACCACCCTACAAGATCAATCCAATCCAGGGTGGGCACAAGTGGGCTGGATCACCACTACCACAGTTTGAAGGCCTCACTTTTAAGCATGTCACTGAGGCTTTTTCACTTCACTTTTGATATCTGAATGGGTGCACAGTAATCTTCAGTAACTTCTTTTCAGTTCTTTTGTTTATTCCAGATCACATTTTTTTCAGAAGTAGAAGAGATTTTTGCTAATCTGACAATCATGCTTTTTTGCATTCAGTATAGGGACAAGCTGGACAAAAATTACTATGATTCCTAATTTGTGCAGTTATGAATTCTTGGTGGTTAACTGGTTAGTTTTTTTGACCAGTGTGTCAGAAAAAGGAACCAAATTCACTGGGGAAGTAGCAGCAACACTAAACTAAACACAAAGCACCTCAATTTCCTTTCAGGATAAAATGTGAAATAGTCAACATGGCCTAAAAATCATGCACTATTTTACTTACCTATTTGTACTTTGACAAGATAAAGCATTTTCACGTGGCCTTTTTAAATGTCTTTCTAGTTTGTGTGAATGTAACTAGTGTTGTATGATTAATTCCTTAGAAAACACATGCACTTGTGAAGGCTATGATAAACTGAACACATTTGCTCTACAGGGCATTTTTAAAACACTACTGCTTGCAAGACCATCAGTTTGACAGAGCCTGCTATAGAACAAAATAGGCCAAAACTAAAACTTGGCATGCCAGCACACTTTAATTCTGTATCTGTGAAATGACTTTTCAAACTTAGGAGCTCTTTTCACTACCTTAAAAGGAAAACCCACACACACACACAAAATTCTAACAATTCTAACACCATATTTGCTCTTTACCAACTAGCATATACCTTGTTTTAATGGTTTAAAGCAATTAAATTCCTCAAGATTTTGCATATCCAGGCATTACTGAGGAAATAAAGACACCCATCACTATTCTTCTTAAATTTTATTCCATAATAAAAAATAGAAGATGAAAGAAAGAGTGTTCAAGAATTAAAGCAATTACTGGTCAATGTAAGGAGCAGTAAACTAATTATCTAAATGATGACTAAGGACCTGGTTCATCAAAAGTACTTCTGGGTCCTCCATGGCATAGCTTTACATAGCTTCTACAGCACAGAAATCCAGATGATCTTTTGCTGAAGCAGGTCTTTTATTATCTAGAGAACACTTGATTTCATATTCTATTTATCCTTCTCTTTTTGTTCTTTCTCCTTCTTTTCACGTTCAGCTTTTGCTTCCTCCTCCTCATGTTGTTTTATCAATTGTTCCACCTCCTTTTGCTTCAGAACCCTTATTACTGTCTTTCCGTTCTCTCTTGTCAGTGTTGCAATTTCAACTGAAACACATGGAACAGACAGCAGTGTTTAGGCAGAGCAATCATCAGCAGGGCAAGGTGTGAGATGACAAGTGGGGGTGAGGCAGGAGGCTGCAGTGCTCCCTGTGCCACAGAGTCCCCTCCTGCAGCAGAGGGGGAGCTCCCCTCAGGGCTCTGCTCCCACACACGCAGGCACCTCAGTCCTCAGACTGCAGCCTCGCCTCAGAGTGGGGATCAGCCTGCACTGAGCTATCTGAATGCCCCTTAGGCTAAGGCTGACAACTGCTGCATCTTCTGAAAACATTTCTTGGTGACAACTAACGCTGCAGTGAGCCACACCTGGAATATGTGCCCTCGCTGCTCCCTTGGTTTAAGCAGAGGGTGCTGGCCCGTGTCAGCCAATGCTCACCTTTCTCAGCAGAGAGCTTGCTGACATCCATGGTTTTGTTTAGAACCTTAATAGCCAACGCCAGGGCAGTCTTTAAGGTCATCTCCCCTTCTTTGTAGTCTTGCTTCAGCATTGACACAGCTGCCTGTAAATTCCACAGAAATTAAAATGGTGTATTTGGGCAATCAACCACACAGTTGGGGTTTTGCCAGATACCAACACAGGAGTTAACAGCAGCATTTCTACAGTTACCTGTAAATCTCTCCTGCACTAATAATCAACAACTCAGCTTAATTAATACAGTACAATTACACTTTTTAACTTGTCTTTTTGAGAATAAAAAACCCAGAACTTACAGCGCTGTTATTCCCAATGCATGTGGCTTTCCACCCTCCATAATTTCCACTAGGATCACTTTGATACAGCTGAAATCCGTAATGCTTATCCCAGCCAATATAGAGCAATGAAACACCAAAAGGACGTTTTCCTGTTGAAAAGAAGGCTATTAGCAATCTAAATTTAGTAACAAGATTGGTCATGAGCGAC
Organism: Toxostoma redivivum; assembly: GCA_013397375.1. Classification (NCBI taxonomy): domain Eukaryota; kingdom Metazoa; phylum Chordata; class Aves; order Passeriformes; family Mimidae; genus Toxostoma; species Toxostoma redivivum. The sequence goes on along the minus strand of VXBI01014713.1, from coordinate 505,772 downwards.
AATTATTTTCTTTGATTTAGTTTTTCAATGTATTCCTGTGAAGTAGGATTTAACAGACAGTTCTGCACTTCTGTTGCAGAGATAAGCACGCCAGCATTTCCTTCTAAGTCATGGGGTGGGAGGCTGCAGAGATTTCTTCCATTTGACCTTAAGAGCAGTTCATTTGTGTCTCCACAAATTCTAATTTATCATCTCAGGACTTCAAATCAAATTTTAATATTTCAAATATGTAGCTTAGCTGTTAAAGCATTTAACTTAGCAGTGTCAAAAGCCAGCCTTGTTTCTGACTCATTGTGCCATTGTGCTGGGTGGGCCCAAAATGTTGAGAGGTTGCCTAAACAATTCTCTGCTGGTCTTTTGAAGGCATTCATTAAATGCAAGAGCACTCAAAGCATTCTATGCAATGGGCAAGCACCTCAGCCATCAATTTCCCAAGCCATAAAAAGTAGAAGCCTCAGCAGCAAAAAACAGTAACCATGACTACCCATTCCCCTCCTAAATTAGGCTCTTTTTTTCCTAAGTGTAACTTTTTAAGAGAATTCAGTAGAACTGTCCACAGACTTAGATCCTTCATATTATGTAAGAGAATTGTTCTTGAGACATTTAGTAACACCATGATTCATCCAACATAATTACCTCCAAACTGTGTATAAGCCTGCTTGATATCACACAATGCTGTCACAAGTTGTTCACAAGGAATGGGCTCTTGATACTGTAACAAATACCTAGTATCAAAGAGAAAAAAAAAACAGTTTTCAAAACTTGTTTTGCTGACCATATTCTGCATAACATTTAAGAGGAAACAAGTTCCCAAGTTAGAGCCTCTGTGATCTAGCTGTTCTATTTCTACACCTACTTCTGATCTACTAAATGCACATTCATTCTGATCTAATGCACAAAGAGAGCTGAGTCTGACAGCACAGGCGAGTAAAACCATGTTAGCTGTCAGCACACCTACCTCTGTGCAATCAGTCTCAGCTCATTGGTTAGAACATTAGCATCTGAAGTTATTCCTGCAACGCTGCACGCCATATCCCTGCAAGAAAAGCATACAAATTAGCTGAATTCCTGTCAATCTCCAGCCAACACTCACATCTTCATACAGGGGTTTAAGCAGAGCACCTGCTGTCAGGCTTTTCTGATCAAAACCACACAGCTGCTGTACAAAACGGGTTCATTAGCTCCTGCCTTTAGGGTGCACCAAAAATATCAGTAACCATTTGCTGAGAGTAAAGGTGGACAGCAGAAGTCAGCATGTTATACACCTAGCTCTGAGAAGAGAGTCATGCCAAGGATGATTAAGTTCTGATTTTTTTTTACCAGAGCCATTAGGCACATACATACAAGTGCCTCTCAGGAGGCTGCCTGGCACAGCACACCCCACACTGAAGGAGCCACACAGAGGTGACAGGCTGACACATGGAATCTGTGTGACTGAAACTTCATGTTCTTGATACCCCCCTAAGAAAAATAAGCGCCTCAATCCTTGATTGTTTTGTTGGATCTTAATTTAGTATCCCTTTAGCTCAATCTGCTACAAACCTTTTGGGACACAAAAATGATTTGTGAAATCAGCAATCTTCCAAAAGATGGAAGGGCTGTTCTAGGTGACTACTCCAGTATGCTGTTACACTGTCTCCTTGAAAATCCAGTACCTCCTACCATTCCAGGTGCTTTCAAGATCAACACGGAGTGGGAGGCAGATGAGATGGAAAACTATTTGTGCTCACGTGCAGCTTCTGTCAAGGATGAAACTCTACCTCCCTTGCAACAAGAAAGCAAAATCCATAAAACTCTTTGCTCTGACATCACATACTTAACTTCCAGGAGCTAGAATGTAAATGTTAATAGAAAGACCTTTCACCTCCGCTGCAGTTGCCTAAGGCACGTTTTACCCAGTTATCTTGTACTTTTCAAGCCACCAAAGAAAAACAGAGATGCGGAAGGGGAACTGAAATAGCATGGTAATTTTTGTGTGCATTCTTTATTCTGCCCCCCCATGGTATTTTGTAAAACTGAGACTTCCCAGTTTTCTTAACTGCTACAATACCATTACCTTGTATGGCGTAGTAGCAACAAACAGGCTATTCCACCTAGAAAATTCTCCTAGAGATAAAAAAAAACAAACCAGCAAAACTTCTACTTTAGAAAGGGAACTAGTAAAGTGAACAACGACAGAATAGTTGTACTTGTCTAAAACACCAAACAAAAAGATTAACACTTCAAATAAAGTAAGGTTATGTGCTAATCAGCGCTTTGTTGTTAATAACATCATTGAACATTTAATCACCATTTCAACTTACTCATTAAGTTTGTATATTTTCTCTGAGAAGAACACTTCATCAAGGAGCTTGTGAATGTTGCGCCGCTCCGCTGCCAGCAGAACTCCATCGTTTGCCAGAATTCCCAGGCAGGTGCCCGCATGGCCGATGGCCTCCATGGCGTATTCCACCTGGTACAGGCGACCTGCGCAAGGATGGAATTCCTACCGTCAACAAATGACACTGAACACCAGCCACACAAGGTGACCTAAAGTTCTGACAAGAATCTGACAAGTGCTCATTGTCCCATCTACTCTTTCAGTCTCTTAGCAGTCAATTGTAAATTAATTGGCTGAAAAGGAGGAAGAAGCCAGAGAAAGAAAAAAAGGTAATACTGGACATGGCCACTGGGGAAAAAACCCTTCTATTAAAAAAAAAGAAAATAAGAAAAAAATTTAAAGAATTCTCTGCTGCAGTACAATAAGCTGACAAATTTTCAGTAAACAAAGAAAATATAATGGATTTCTTGGGTTCAGCCCATCTAAGAAGTAAGAAAACGTGGTTTGCATGTACTTGTTTCAGCATGTGCAAGAATAACAAGGAGAGGTGTGACTGTACCAGCAGGATATTATCCATTCTCAGGGGATAGTGACAAAATCTAACCACACTCAAACAAGAGATAAATGGTTATTTCAAAAACATGGCAGGTGATAATACTAATGAGACTCAGTCTCATTATTGCTTTAATTAGAATGAATTTGAAAGTGTCCACTTTGGACCCTTGCTATCCCTAGAGAACTGGGTGTGGGTAAATATGATTTTTTAAACTCATATTCAGACAGAAGCATGCTACTAACAACCACCCTCTGTGCAAGTGTTTTGATTGTTTTGATAAGACATATAGAACAGTCAGAGTTTACTTGAAAGTGTCGGGTTAAAAAATACCTTCCGGAGAAAATATGGTAGTTCTGGAGTCATATCTTCGAGACTGTAAAAGGAATAGCTCAGTAAGTATAACCAGTCTCTTGTCACCTAAAGCCCCTGTATAACAGAGCCAGCCACTCGGTGCCCTCGGGCTGGTCACCGATGCCCGCCGCCCGCCACCCCCGCCCGGGCCGTGACTCGGCAGGACCCGCGGCTCAGCAAGGCTCCGGGGAAGGCGGGTCACTCACCATGGTGCCAGGGACGCGCCGCGGGCAGCGGGCAGCGAGCCGGCAGCAGGGCACAGGGCACGGGAACCGGCACCGGGCCTGCAAGAGAGCACAGGGCACGTGAACCGGGAACCCCGGGGACCGGCACCGAGCGCGCCCCGGCACGGCCCCAGGGGGCGCTGCGGCCGCGCCCGCACTGCACAGTCATCCTCAGCGCGGCACAACACGCGGGCCGCGCCACTTCCCGCGCCCCGCAGAGACGCGTCCCGCGCCCCACCGCCCGCCCGCCGCCCGTCCTCACTCACAGCGCGCCAGAGGGAACCGCTGCGCCGGGCGGGGGGCGGCGAGGCCCGGCCGGCGGGCAGGAACCGGGCGCTGCGGCCGCGCCCGAACCTTCACTGCCGCGTCGGAAATGGCCGCCGCGCCTGCGCGGTGCCGCGGGCCGGCCTGGGGCGGGGCCTGAGCCCTTTCCTGTCGCTGAGGGGCGGGGCTAGCGCGCGCGGCCCGCANGCGCGTGCCCATGCTCCGCCGAGAGGGGCGGGAAACGGCCCCGTTGGCCTGTGAGGGCAGGGAATGGGCACAGCGGATCCCCGGTGTGAGGGCAGGGAATGGGCACAGCCCATCTCTGATGTGAGGGCAGGGAATGGGCACAGCCCATCTCTGGTGTGAGGGCAGGGAATGGTCACTCCACATCCCCTCTGTGAGGGCAGGGAATGGTCGTACCTCATCGTCTCTGTGAGGGCAGTAATGGCCGCGTACCCTGTGCCCGCCGTGAGGGCAGCAATGGTTTTCTCTCCCAAGACGAGCCTGGTCCCAGCCCTGCCCACGGTCCCGGCCGCACGCAGCCCAGGCAGCGCCGCCTTCATTGCTTTATTGAGTGGCGTCACCCCGGCCCCTCAGCAGCCGCGCACCGACGGGACTGGCGTGTGCTGTGTGTACGCCTGGGCAGTCTCAAACCACGCCTTCTCCACAGCTTCCTGGCCCACCTCGAACATTGTCATTAAGTGTTTCCAGCCAGTTTTGGCCGTGATTGTGAGGTACTCCCTGTTCTCTGGGTACAGCAGAGCCGTGTGGGCGGCGATGGCGAGGGACTGTGCAAACCTCCCGCTCACCAGGAGGAACAGGGCCCCTCTCTCCTCGGCCGTGAGCGGCAGGACGCTCTCAAACCCTGCGAGAACGTGTCCCCCCACACTCAGAGGGTCTGGGCTCTCAATCATCATGTACATGATGGCTATCGCGACCTCAAACACGTAATACCCATAACTCATGTCGCTAAAGTCCAGGATGCCAGACACTCTGTACTGGGGAGTCTCCAGGGAAGCAGAACTAGAGTCCACTAGAATGTTGTGATCATTAAGGTCTCCATGATTGATACCTAAAAACAGAAGAAATAGAAACAGTAGTTAATAATTGTTAAGCAGCTGAAACAGCTGTGGGAAGACGCACATCAAACTAACACTCAGCTACAAACCCCCATTAGTCCCCTGCAGCATCAAGTGCTGCCTTTCCAAGAGCATGTTTCCACTGCATGTTTGCAAACACACAACAGTAGTTTCCAACTATAGAACTGTCACATCATCAATGTCAATGTCAACTGAATTCCAAAAATTGGATTAAGTACTTGCTTGGGCCTTTATGAAAGGTAGTACTGTACTCTGTATATATTTAGGAAGCTGATATAACAGCATGAAAATCATGAACTTAACTGGGACCAAACTCATCAGAAAGATAAAGAACTGACTGACTGGACAGAACATTCCTCTTGGCTTACTCTGTGCTGTGCACATTCAGTACAGTATTTGTCCGTGCCTAAGCTAGGGAAAATAGATTTACTTTTTTTGCTATTTTTGTTTTCCTTCTCTACAGAGCCAAACTCCTGTAAGAAATTTCTGTGTCTCAGTTCAACATAATAACAATGAGAATAAAATACTCACAGGCTCGGAAATTGCTTAGTTTGGGTATTACTTTGTCTTTAAACTGCTCAATAACTTGCTCCACCACTGCACGGTATTTGTTCTGGCCCAAGGCATAAATGTACTGATCCAGAAGAGGAACATTTGCCAGGTTCCAAATGAACTGACCTCGATGCAGACTTTTTACTGATGGATGCTGGAATTTCTTCAGAAAAAGCACACAATAATACAGGCATAAGAAAAATTGCTGATTTTGTGATTAAAGGGCTTGATTTAAAACCCCTATTAATTTTAACAGGTTTCTAATAAGACTCACTGAAAAGCACAATGAGTTGGACGGTTGTTTTACATCAAGCAAAAGAATAACCTGAAGAATGATTAAGGCAAGCATCTTAATATCTACATACAGTCTGAATGTTTCTTCCCCGTGTTTTAGGTACAAAGATTACCTTAAGTCATTTGTCACTTCAATAATATAAAATTGCTGTTGACTGTCCATAGGGTAACGTTAGTAGCAACTTTAAGCCTCTGCCAAGGCCAGAGTCCTGCTCTGGCAGAGCTCAGCCTGCACAGCTGGTGCTGCAGAAAGCTGTGGGAGCACCAGAGACACAAACCCTGCCAGGGTGCTGGGAGCAGGCACACCCTGTGCTTTTAAAGGTGGGGCCTCTGGGGGACAAGCCTTAGGAACAGCTGGTGTGTGTGGAGTTTATGGACCAAGCTGACCATGGCTTTATGCTTATGATGAAAATGTGCCCTTGTACATCCAGGCCTCACTACTTTAAAGTATCATACAAGGTCCTTAACCCCTCTCTCACTAGCAAAGGGAGGGATGGTTTGGAAAGTGACATTCAGAGAGGAAAAGCATCCTTCCCACTGCACGGCCCATGCCTATCTTGGACTCCTCAAAAGTTTATGAAGGTGACCTCTGGGCAAGACTGGATCAGTGCATAAGGAAAATAAAAAAATAAAATAAACCCTTCCCCCAAGAGTAGCTGGCTTCCTTTAAAAAAAAAAAACCAACAACAACAAAATCTATGCTTGTAATTAAAGCTCTTAAAAATCACTCTATGATAGTCAAAAGTGGATGGTGTATGAAGAAGTAAAGAACAAGCCTAAGTAAACTTTGAGCCAAAACCACCTTGGTGGATGATAATCCCTATGTTAAGGGAATAAAGAGCCTTTTCCATCAGAATTGCTTCTCATTAACTACGTCCTCCTTAGCAGGATCAGTCACAGGCATATTTTGAGACTAACTTATTTTAATCACATTATAAGAGTGTGACCAATGTGTCAGAAGGCAACACTAAGTTATCTTTCAGAACTGAAAAATGTCCTTGTAATTTAAGAATGTGCTTAGTAAAACTGGCAATTCACATTTCATAACTGTCTGAAGCTGGTAGCTAGAACATGAGAAGGAAAGGTTAATGGAAGGTTAATAAATAATGTGAGCTCTTTCATGCATCAGACTGACTTACTGGCTGATTGATCAGCTTCATTATCCCGTGTAACTACAGAGTTAAAGACAGATCTTGCTTTGCATTAAGAATAAGTGGAAGTGGTGCAAATGAGAAGTGTCACAGGTTTGTTTGTTGACACAGCTGGCACTGTAGGGAGCGAAATGCTCACAGTGCTAATGACGAGAATAAAGTCAGCAAGTCAAAAGGAATTAATGGATTAGCCAGCTGTGGCTACACAAAAATCCTTTAAAATGAGCTTGGCATTCTTCTAATTCGGGAATCCTGGGGTTCATTCTCCTTAATTTGCCAGGTTTGAAACACTACCAGTGAGCTTTGCAGAAGTAAAAAGAATTCAGTATGTCCCTATTCATGGTACAAAAATGCCTTGCAGAAGAGTCACCAGTACCATGTCACTTGTCATGGACTTGGGGAAAGGCTTTCGTAGCAGCCAGCTTGGAGGCTGGCACCTGAGCCATGAGCCAAACTGACATCTGCAGTCACCAACTTGCATTTTGCAGGTCAGAAAAGCAGGCAGCAAGCACTGAAGGCAGCGAGCAGATGCTGAAGAGAAACTGATTAAGAGAGAAGTCTGAGGCTGAAGCATGAGAACTCACCTCTGAGAGCACTTTATCCACGCTGGCAGCGAGCCTCCCAATCTCATAGAGAAGCTGAGCATTGGTAGTTATTTTTGCTACTGGTGTACCTGGCAGGTAAGTCAGCAGTCTGACCATGTACTTCTTGCTCCCAGGTCTATTACCTGGCAAGGAGAGATGCAGTCAGTCACTCTGCTATGTGCTACTGAGTATTAGTTAATGCAAGAGGCAAAAAAGGTGTATCCCAGTGTAGAAGTTGCCAGATGTAGCTCATAAAACAGATTTGATGCAAAGATTTGATTTACCAGAATGTTGTATAATAATGTACAAACCTTACTACACTTAGAAAATCTATGCTGAATTTTTAGTCCTGGTGCTTGGACCCAACTCAGCACCAAGCAGGGTTCCTCCAGTGCCCGCACACACCCACATAAAGTTTTGCAGCAGAAGAGGTCTCAGGAATCCCAAGTGTTGTATGGAAGTTACAGTGATAGTAAAAGCTAAATGCCAACACGATTTTTCTTCCAAACACTGTTAAAGCAATTTATTCTGGCTTCAGAGATAGGCTAGAACTGTATTTTACACCATTCTAAAGGCAAATAATTTCAAGCACCACGTAGTCAACGAGGCATTTTTAACATTTCCTGTGCACAGACAAAGATGTCAAATAAATTTTTTCTTCAATTCCTTAAGCTGAAGTGTTTTCCTAGTTAATTATTATTTTCTCTGGGTTGCTTTGCTTCTGGTACTTTAAGTTTGGATTATGATGGCTGGAATACAGGTCACCTGATGCATATCCCTACTATTCAAACACAAGCCTAGAGCTTCCCTTTAGCATACACGTGGGATGCCGTACAGCAAGCTAGTGCCGAGCTAAGGATGAGAGGGGGACAGTGAGGGTGCCCCCAGTGGCTCACCTGCCGACTCCAGAGACATGATGTTACCATCTTTTGTCAGGTAAGGAGTAGCTGAAGGGAAGCCTTCAGCACTGAGAAACATCATGGCCCGGGTCTGCACTTCAATGAGGTCAGGCTCCTGGCTGTCTTCTGAATTGGTGATTTTGAGGACATACTCCTGAGCACCTGCACCTGAGACACGCACGTGGAAGTTCTGGTCATCATAGCTGGGGAGTGACCCGATCCAGGACACCTTCAATCCAAACACCCTGTCAACCAATTCAGCTGCCTCTCTCTCCCCAAGTGTGGGTTTGGTCAGGGTCTGGGGCTGACAGTCATTGCCAGAAGACATTGTGTCTCTAGGAGAAAAAGGAAAGCTGGATGATCTGTATTCTCACACCAGAAGCAGTAATTACTGCAACAAAGTGCACTCAGCTACTGGAGAAGAGTTTCCTACATTTATTAAACAAGCAAAGAAAACCAACCCCCCCAGTAGCAGCTCGGGTTTCTTACATCATAGCTCATCAAATACTTAGGCTGCAGCCCCAGTTATTGTAGAAAGACGTCTAGAGAGATGCACTCAATCTGTTCAGAACAGCAGACACGAAGAGCTTATTAACCGAGCTTTTATTGGCTCATTCCTAGCAGCAGCCTAACCTGGTATTGTTGATAGGCAGGAATGACTCCCTCAGGGACAGAGCTGCTGAATCCCTGATCAGGTCTTCAATTCGTGTCTGCAAAAGGCAAGAAGTATTTTAGTAAATCAGAACGTTAAAGCAGATTAAATCTTCCCACTTGGTCACGGCCTCCCGAATTCCTGTGCTCAGAAAGGCAGCACAAACCTGCAGACGCTGCTTGTCTCTCGCCCGCCCAGCCGCAGGAATCTCGATCCTCCCGAGCCGAGCGCAACCCTTGGACTCTGCGGGCGCCGCGCCAACCTTTGCCCGGCCCGGGGAGCCGAGCAGCGGCAGAAGCTGCCCTGGGCCGGGGCAGCCCAGCCCAGCCCAGCCCAGCCCAGCGGAACGCGGCGCTGCGCCCGCCCCGAGAGCGGCCGGGCTGCTCCGGGCCCCGAGCTTTGTTTTCTGACAGCACGAGAGGGGAGGAGAGCTGCGACTTCCTGTCACAAAGGCAGAACATTTAAAATCCCTGCGCCCGCAGCGGGCAGAAGGGAAGACATCCGTTTTACTCTTTTGTTTTAAACCCTTTTACCAGCACAGCACATCAAAATCTGCCAACTGCTTCGGCTGAAGACCACATATAAGTATATATAACAAACCTGAGCCTCTAGACTGTCCCAGAGAAAATTTTTACTGTGACAAAGGGTCACAGTAAATGAAAATTCACTCTTAATGAAAATAATGACAAACCTCAGTATTAATATAGAAGTATCTTCTGAAAACTCCTAATGAAAAAAAGTAATCTGTCATAGTTGAAGTCCTGCTATGACAGAATTAGGTACCTGAAGAAAAAGGAATTTAGGAAAGGCATGCTGAAAAACACCCAAAACCCCAACAAGCCCACCCCAAACCCAAACACCACCTAAAGCATCTTGATTTTAAGTAAATCAGTTAAAAATCCTCTTATCACAAAATTTCAGTATAGTTTGTAATATTAAGGACACAAAATTGAAAACATAATCAAATAGGGAATTTAGAAAAGGGAAACTATTTCCCCAAGAAACAGGTTTTTTTCTGTCCAATTTCAGAATAGATGTTAAAGTAATTGACCACTTCTTCTCACTAGAAAACACAAAATTAAGGTTTTTTTTCAAAGAGAAAAGAGCTTTGTAAAATATTTAGGGTTCCCTCTCCTGATTTCTGATTTTCTCCTGATTTTTTTTTAGCTCATTGGAATAAAATCAGTAGAGTGGGAAAGCATTCTTGCTATGGTTTGACATAGCTGGTTACAGAAATGCACTCCTGCTCTCTGCAAACAAGATGCCAATGCCCCTGGCACATCTGTACTCCTTACTCTTCTTCAGTTGTCAGACTGGAGTGCCAAAACCAACGACCTATAAACTTCTGCCAGCTACTCTGGGGGAAGCTTGCTGTGGTTGAAGGTTGTACTTTGGCCTGTCTCACTACCTGTAGAAAGACAGATGTAAATAATTTAGCATCCATGAGTTGAACTCCAGTCTAATGCCTGTGCTGAAAGTGAAGTAGGTGTCTGGACATCCCCAAATCACTTCTGAGGATCCTGTCAGAGTTGTAACCTTGGCCAACAGCTGGCTTTAATATAGGATTTCATCTAGATTCTAAATTAGACATTTTTTCAGAAGGGAAAGAAAAAATTATTAAAAAAGCATTTGCTATAACATCCAGAGCGGTGTGTAGAGCACAGCTAACCCAGAGAACATCCTTCTACACCAGCTAAGCATGTTTTGTGAGCCCAAACTCACTCCTGACAAGTAAATGGAACATGCATTATTATATAGGATATGATATTATCCCCTTTCTTTATTCACCCCGCCCCTTCACACACACGTCCATTTCACATGTCTTCCATACTATCTATTCAAAATACACAGTAACATACAAGAACTGTGATACAATTTTCTTTATTAAAAATAATTTACAGCATTGGTAACATTATATGCACAATTTTCATCAATTGAACTTAAGATATATCTATACAATACTTACTGAACTTAAAACTCACACTGTTCTGTTGGCTTTAAACAGCAGACAATTATTTGCAGTTGCTTAAATAGGATTAATATATATAGCTTCTTATCCTTATACTTAGATGTAAAATGTATAAACATCAACACTATCCCAAAGCTTTGTAGTTTGGGATGGGGAGGAAGAGGGAAGCAAAAAGAGAAAACATTTACAAAAATTTCAACAAGATTCTCCCCCCAGATCCAAATGGAGAGAGGTCTAGGTTAAATACATCTAACACACCGAGTCACTTCTCAAACAGGTACATGTCCTCCTAGGCTTTAGGATACTGAAGAGAGCTCTGAGTGAACGTTTGGTGTGTGAGCACAGCAATCCTGACTGCCCCGTGCCCTGCCCCTGCCAGGTCCCAGCAGTGTGTGCAAAGTTCAGTGTCTTCACTGGCTGCTGTGTGCCCAGGGGAAGGAACAAGGCTGTGGCTCAGGAACCAGGTGCTCCCCAGCACTGAGCAGATGGACCCAGGCTGTGCTGCCCCACACAGCACCCCCAGCAGTCAGCCTGCACATCTCCGAGGTGCCACTGACTGGGGCTTGCTCACAGCTGGACCCGCTGCAGCAACAGCAGGAGCCTCCAGATGAGCAGCCCTGTGCCCAAGCACAGCTCAGAACCTCTCTGTGTACTGCAGGACACAGCAGTGCAGCAGAACTAAAGCAGCTGCTCAGTGTCTCTAGAAAGAGCTGACTTGCTTTACTAATGACAGCGTGCAGGTAAGTCACATGCCTTGAAATTGCCCTTCACCTCATCAGTCTGCCCTGACATGGCTGGGATCCCGGTCTCCTGAAGCATGGAGAGAGGGCAGGGGGCTGTGTTTCCTTCAAGCATTAGTAGTTGCACAAGTTGTAAATAGGCATGAAGTTGCAGTTGTATCATCTGCATGAGGCATCATTACGTACCAGCACTAAATTCCCATTTTCTCCCCAAAAACATTTGCTTGAACTAAATCAAGAATATACCTTTGAGCTGGGATGAAACAGTATTAGACACTGTTGTACAAGAAGTGGGATGTGCCCAGCCACTGTGGATAGAATTAATGGAAGTGTACCACAGAAGAGGAACTCGTTCAGCATTCAGTTGAATACAACATTCAAAACCGCATTGATTTATCCCTTAGCAGTGGTAGGAGTCACCGGAATGGTTTTCGTCTCACCTAAAAGAAAATCACATCAAACTAGTGAAATATAAAAACAGATTATACAGACCTTCAAACTTCAGTGAACTCGAACAGAAAAATATGTATCAAATATATGTCAATCAAATTAGTTTAGCCTTTGAACTGCCAAAAAATTAATACATTGTACTGATACAATTATGCAAGAGGTTTGGGGTATTTTGGTTTTGGGGCTTTTTTAAAGGAATGTCAAACATACTATTTAAAGATTTGAGCAGTGCATCTGTTAGTTCACAAGTCAACTATCTTAGTGTCTGGTTATAAATTAAAAGCACATGTAAATAAAGCTAATATAGTCCTCGAGTGTTTTGATATTTAAGACAATACTTATCAACAACAAAAAAACCTTAAAGCAAAATCTTGACAATTTATAGGCAAGTATTGCAGCAGAAATTAATCTCTACACAAACTGTCAGTGGAGTTATGAAGCTTTTCAAGACCTAGGAGCACTGCAAGAGCCTGCTGGAGCTACAGACACCACCAAAGCTCTGGGAAGTGGGAACACAAGCCAAGCTGCAGCAGCTCTGCAGCTCCTGCCACAGTGAGCTAGGGAACAGGGGCTTTGCCTCCAGCGTGCTGACAGTGCCAGCCACAGCCAGGGCAGTGCCATCAGTTTGTTCAGGGCTCCAGGCTCCTCATTGGGGGATGCTCTGTGAGAGCTGGGAGCTGCCAGCACGTGGGAAAGCACTCAGAGACAGCCTGGCCACCTGCTCTAGGACATCTGACCAGTGTAACGTATTAGACAGAGGCTGTAGTGAGAGCAGAGGAATTTAAACAGCCCTAGCAAATGCTTTAAAAGGTTTTTATAGTTAAAACATTATGAGGTACTTTCTCTGATGATATTGCAGAGAGCACAATAAAAACAGATGTCACAAATGTGTGTCCTGTGAAGCAGATGTGACAAACTTCAATCAAAGGGCACGCAGAAACATGGCTTAACTTGCATGAATGAAACAACTGGGAGATGTGTTTTTAAATGCAGAAACGTTTCCCATATTTCTAAGCACACAGTATTTCACATATTTCATAGCTTAAGCAGTTTAAATCTGGATCCAGATAAAATATAATCCCATAAAGGTAAGAAAGTCATCATCTGTGATACAGGATATCATGGTCCTCATGTGGACTGCTTTTTGTTCAGCTCATAACCTAAAGAAATTGAAAACTTAGTATCTTTTTTAAGCTCTGGATGAGAAAAATATTTAAATCTGTTTGGGCTTTAAGATTCCATGCCATCTGCTACTCTTAAACCAACTAACAACAGTACACAGATTTACAGGTGCAAAAACTGAGTGGAAATAACTGCAGAAAATCTTCTTACATAATAATCTTCAGCACAATCAGTTTCAATTTCGCATAGTTTATTTACAAAATGGTCTGATAAAACATCCCCTCCATACTTACAGCTCTCTTGTCACAATACACATGTTGATTTTAGCAATGTTTAATAGCACCATTAGAATATTATTTAAAATCAGAAAGGATTTCGTTGCAGTTACAATGATTCACAATCTTTTACATCCATGGACGAAGTAACTTTGAGCACACTAGGACTGTTTGCAGTTCCACAGTACAGATTCCTGGGTTCACACAAGGCATGGCTGAGTTACCAGTTATGCAGGGTACCCAGAGTCAGTAGCTACTATAAGAATCTTCGAGCCACAAAGTTTAGACTTCCACCATTCTTGTATAAAGTGATCTCCATACTGTTTTCAAACAAGGCAATCACGCTGAATACTTTTCCAGTGCTTGTCTTCAAAAGAAAAGCAAAAAAGAGAAACCAATTAAGCTTTGCTTTCACTTCCCCTTGCTTGTTTCTCAGACAACATTCTAACCCTAGGTTTTGTTGAACACAAGCAAATTCAACCCTCTGAGGTGCCTGTGCAGCCCCAAGCCTGCTGGGAACAAGAAGGAAGGATTCCAGGAAGGAAGGAAGGAAGGATTCCAGGAAGGAAGGCTGGCTTGTGGCAGTGCAGTTGAGATGAGCTGGGAGCACACCAGGGGCCTGCTGGTAACCAAAGAACATCACATCCCTAAAATGGCACCAAATGTGTTATGGGCTTGTTCACAGAGGATGGAGAGCTGAAGCCTCTCTCAAATCATCACACCTATGAGACAAACTCAGTTCTACCCTAAGACTGAGCCCATGAGGGGCAAAATACCACTCAGAATGGTCAGGAATACCAGGCTGCACACAAAGCTGTGTACAAAGAACATGTGTCTGTGTACTTTGGGAAACTCCAACAGCCATGACAAACTTCAGGCAGGACTATAAGCTTACCTTCCAAGAGAATTAAGTTTTGTCTTTTCTTGCTTTGCTTCCTATCATCAGAATTAAGGTTTTATTCTCTGCATCAGAACATTCAACAGAGAAATTAAAAATATTGCAAAGATACCTTAACATCCAAAGTCATTCTGGGCGACAGGTCTGGAGGGAATAATATAGAAAATTGCTCTCTGCCAGTGAGTCCCAAAGTAGCTGGATTTTCCCCAGGACGAAACTGAAGTGGAGCAATGCCAATTCCAATCAGCTGACTCCTATGAACCTTCTCATAGCTCTCAGCTAGGACAGCTTTGACACCCTGCAACAATACAAGCAGAGTGAGCACGGAAGAACCTTCAAACACAGATCATTTCCAACATCTCACAATTCAAACTCCAGAGTACAGAGAGTGCTTTGCACAGAGTCCTCACAGTACCCTGGTAACATCTTTCTGCTTCCCAGCTAGATGGAAGCAAACAGATCAGAGCAGGCCCATGCAGTGTGAGTTGGAGTTTGTCCCAGACAGTGACCATGCTGGGGTTAACACGACATGAATCAATGGCTGACTCGGAATATATTCTCAATATTAGTGGAAATTAAGTCTCCAACAAAGAGATACTGAACACCCCATGGAGACCAAACACAGGTCAGCATAGACAAATGCCTGATTTGTCTCTAAGTTTGGTATCCAAGACAATAAATTACATAATGAGGAAATTCAGATCTATCCTGACTAGTGAGTCTCTCTCATGAAGTGTTTTTAGGTATTTCCAGAAAAAACAAACCAGCAGTACCAGTAAAAAAGGCCCTTTTGCAGCCCAGTCTCTTGAGCTACCCAGTCCATACTTCTTTCCTGCTAGAATAATGACAGGAATGCCTTCCTTCTGGTACAGCTCCGCTGCTTCAAACACATCTAGCTGTGGAATGACAAAGTGACACGTTTTGAGTGAGTTCTAAACCTGCACTCCCCTTTCTGGAGTAGCTGTGCAAATAAATACATTCCTACCGTTTGTCCTGATGGGAAGTGAACTGTTTTAGGAGCTGGTTTTCCTATGAACTTATTCAGAAGTTTGATATTTGCAAAGGTGCCTCTTGTCATCACAGCATCATTACCTCTTCGAGCCCCATAGGAATTGAATTCACGAGGTGTGAGGCTGGAATATAAAGCAAATTGAAAGAAATCAGTTAAAGATTACTTGATTCAAAAGGATATTATGATTATTTTTTAATAATTATTGCAGCATATCTAAGTCTTCTGTGGAAGATGTAAAGAACAAGACCTCCAACAAATGTAATTATTATAAGTCATGAACAACTTGCAAATCACTGCTAGATTATTCATGAGGAAAGCTGCAGTTTTAAATTAATTTCCTACATTTTTTTATAAAGTGCTGCAAGCAGTGTGGTACTTACACAAGAATTATGGGGACACTGCTCTAGGAAACAACCCACCTTACTAATCCTCTTACCATTCCCAGCATATTTATTAACACTGATTAATGATTTTGCTCTTCTCCCTGCAGTGCCCCCTGTGTGCAGACAGGCATTTCCAGAGGAAGGTGCTGTGGCACAGCAGTGCTCACCCTTTGCTGGTCAGGTACTTGGCAGCAGCGCTGCTCCTGGCGATGCTCCCGGCAGGGGAAATGTGATCCGTGGTGACCGAGTCCCCCAGGAACAGCAGCACGTGGGCATTCTCCACTGCTGCTGGGGGAGCTGCCTCTTTGGCCTGAAAGAGGGGAACAACAGAACATTAAACACTTCCTACCAGGAACAGAGACATAAAACTTATCTGCACTATAAGAAGGCCACTGGATGGACAGGCCCCACTCATTCCAGAGACACAAACAGTATTTGTGATAATTAAATCTGTCAGTTCAACATTGAAGCTTTGATGTAATAGCTATTCCTTTACTTGAATGCAATGCATATAATCTGGTGGATAGATCCACTGTACTTACAAGTTTATCAAAAAAGGAAGGACATCTAATATAAGTAGATTTCAAATCCCAGGGAAATAAAATTGACTCTGGTGCTTCCAGTAAATTCCATCGTTTGTTTCCTTTCTACAAGAAAATTAATAAAAAAGAACAGAAGGTAGTTTATTGTATTTTTACACTCAAAAACTAAAGACATACAGGTGATTTAATTAATTACTATTATTTAGTAAATAATTTTCTATTACATACTACAAGTTACATCACTGGGTATTACTTCGGAATCGCTTTTAAATACAAGTACCCAGCTCAATTAAGCCCTCCATTACCATAACAGAAATAAATGGCAAACCAATCACATTCACCTGCAAGATATTATAAAGCTACAATGAAATGTAACCTTTAAATTACGTAGAACAGACCACTCTCACCTCCATCTTTTCTTTCAATTCCCTAAACATGGATGATATCACACACTCTTCTTCCACTGTGTGAAGTTCTTGTCGGGTGGGCCAAATATCTCGTAAGTAAATGCTTTTGCCATTAAAGCCAGTGCCTGAGTAAGATTTTAAACACAGATTTTAAACAGTAGTTTGGAAGAATAAAATAATATTAGACTTGAGATTGATTTGTATTAGAATGTGGATGTGTATATATTCAGGCCTACAGAGATGTTACCAGATTGGCAAAGAACCTGATCAGTTAAGTGAATGCTTTGCTTTGGCCATAAGCAAACCAAATACAGCAGTGCTCTCTCTTCAAACAGATTGGCTGTGGGTACTGAAGTCATCTGCAGCAGTCTGTGCCCCAGGACAGCACTCACCCATCCAAAGGCCCCAGGACAGCACTCACCCAAGGGCTCGGTGTCGAAGTCTATGCGCACGGTGCCCGCGATGGCGTAGGCCACGACCAGCGGAGGGGACGCCAGGTAGTTGGCACGGACACAGTCACACAGGCGGCCCTCAAAGTTCTTTGTGCCAGACAACACCCCACAGGCAATGATCTCACCCTGGAAGGCACACCCAAACACACTGCTCCAGCACTCTGGGGTACTTCAACAGCTTATGCTATTTCTGCTGACTAGGTCAGATATGCTTTTAGCATTTGACTTCAAATATTTACTCTAACACTACAATCAAAAGGTATTTTGCTCTCTCTCACTACCCTTCTCATTTTTCCTTTGACCCTCTGATGTACTCTGTCACTTCAGTCAACTCCTCTCCTGCCATTTATTTCTTTTATTTTTCTTCTGCTTCAAAAGAGAAAAAAGCTGTAGCTGTTTAGACACTGCTGGTTAAGATTATTTAAGCCCATAGCTCTTTAGAACCCTCCTCTTCACTTATGATACAAAATCTACACATTGCATCCTCTGCAAGATTAGATCATATGTATTTATCCTGTAATTTATAAATGTAATAAGAAGTATTTGTAGAATACAGTTATTTTACATGGCAATGAATTGGCATGGTCTCCCTCTAACAAGCAAAGATGCCAACAACATCATGCTAAGTCCAAACCAAAAATGAAGTCTATTTTGCATGGATTACTGTATTTCTTGATTATTTAACTGGGTGAGAAATACATTTCTGTGTTCAACAAGCCAGCTAGAGCTGTACCTGTTTTATTGCATTCCTGATGGCTTCTGGCAAAGGGGCCGTGTTCCCAACACAGGTGGAACACCCATAACCAACAACCTCAAACCTACACGGGAAAAAACAATCAAGTCACACATGGTCACGAGCAATTTGTTAACATAACTGCTTTTTCTGTTATGAACAATCCCCAAGAAATTTTTGTCCCTTGACAATTAAAGACATTTTAGAAAATGAACAGTAGACACTATATGTCACTGATGCAAACCACAGCTAGGCACTGTTACAGAATATTGAACATATTCTGTTACTGCTACAGAGCAATCAAAATCATACTAAACAACTCTTGACAGCAGCAACGATAAGAAAAGACTAATACAGACTGTCTTGACAAATTTGCATCCAGCTTCCACTTTTAAAATACATCATCAAGTACATCCTGTCCTGCAAGTCACTTAAAATGAGGTAATTTGTGACTGGAAAAACAGCTCTGATGTATTAAAACTACACATCATAAATGTTGAAGTGGGAATACAATGAAGCAGAATAATTTTAAGTCACCAAGTAAGTAAAATATCAATCTATGAAAGCAGGAACTAGCCAACCCCAAACAAACAGCAATTCTATTGAGTATCCTGTACAACCCCTGTGCAGTGCCTGCCCAGAGCCAGCCCAAAGCCAGGCCTTACCCGAGCTTGCTGAGGTATGGCAGCACTCCACTGGAACTGAGGTAATGTGTAACCATGCCACTGCCAGGGGATAAACTTGTTCTGATGTAGGGCTTCACTGCCAGGCCAGCCTCGACAGCTTTTTTGGCCAGCAGTCCTACCGAACAAAAAGGAAAGAAGGACACAGATAATGATTTGTATATCCCTACATAGGACACCTATATGCTTCTACCTTAGTTAAATCAAGCATATAAAACCCCAGAGGATTGACAACTTTCAGTTTATTAAGCTATTCAAGCAATCACTGGCCTGAATAAAGTTTCTTAACTCATAACAATACCATGTATGGTTTTATTCCCATTCCTGGAAGGCAGACACCCATTTTACTTTCTGTAAGAGACAGCCCACACAACCCTAAGGGGAAGCTCACCTTGGCCACAGAACATCTTAAAAACATGAGAGCAAGGTCTGACAGGTGATTTGTTCCAGCATCTGCAGCTTGTGAAGGTGTGGCAGATTCCCCTGAAGCAGTGACAGACCAACTGCTCAGCAATACAGAGTTTCTGTCCTGGCTGTGGCATCACAGCTCATCCTCTGGGACAGGCTGGAAGCTAAAGCTCACCTCCTGCATCAGCTGTGTGCATCCACCTGACAGGAGCCCTAGAACTGTTTACCTGCTGTCATACTACAAGTGTAAAGATTTTATAATTGTTCCCCTTAATACTACTTTATGGGACAAACTTAGATTATATTATGGAAAAGCAACTTTCCCTATATAATCTCCAGAACCTACAAGCTAAGGCTACAAGTCTGCAGTTTCAAGCCTGTAAGGAGAGCCTACAGAAGCAAAGGTGAGGGCTATGGAACATGGGAGCACCATTCAGATGTTGAGCTGTCTGGTCCCAACATACCTGCAGCAAGCATGACAGATGGATTGCAATTGTTTGTACAGCTGATGACTGCAGCAATGACAACGCAGCCGTGGGACAGCTTGTATTCATTTCCTTCATACTGAACAGGCACAATGTCATTCTGCTTCTCAGCTGCAATCTGAAACCCTTTGACACCAGACTGCATGACAAAAATACATGTTAGCAGTTGTTACAGTACAAAAAGGATGACATTACAGCAAGACCAAGTGAACACTGGTTTTGAAATAGTACTCAGCTCTGCCACTGGGAACCTTACATGACTTTAAAGGCAGCCCTCAGTTCATGTCCCTTTGTGTGTACACTGGCCTTCTTCCCTCACAACTGCTTTAACTTTGCAACAGCTGTGAACAAAGGTCAGCCTGTGTGTGGCTGTTCCACAGCTCCTTTCCTTCTATCCCCTTAAGAGCACACGTCTAATCTACACAACACTTGCTCCTCAATTAGAAGCAGTCCAAGATTTTAATTGCAAGAGGGTGGTAACTAAACCAGAGTAGGTCAATTAGCATTTTCCACACTCACCTGAGTGCTCTTTTTTTTCAGCACTCAAACATTTCCAGAGGTCCTTTCCAACCTCACCCTTTGTGTTCCACCATCAGCTACGATCTCCCTCCAGCACAACCTAACCACAGTACCACAGGCCTCACTTTAAGCTGTTTCTAATACTGATACTGCTGCCAGTCTTGAACTTTAATGATAAATGAAATGAAAATGAAGGTACATTCCTGTATTAGCTGCACTCTTCAGATACCCATGGAGATCCCTAACCAAACATTCACTCTGTGAAGACAAAATAAGCTGTAAACAAAAATAATTTGCTAACGTAAGAACTCGGAACACTCAGCTACAAATCTTGGCAGTTTTTCTGCATCTCCTTTAAGGTATGATGAGTCTTCTTAGGGTAAATTCTGTTTTGAAAATTAAGTAATCCACAACTGTTTAAAAAAAACCTGAAAAAGTGAAAACATTTGCTAAGCTCACAGTATGGACTACCTAAATTTCTTTCTCCCCAGCAATCTAAACTGTGAAATTAAGGACTTTGGGAAGTTCATGTTCCTGCCAAACACACCCATGATTTACTCTTGGGATGCCTGTCAAGCAAGAACAGAACACCCTGGACAAGCAGTTGTGTAGCAATAAGGGAGGGCTCAGTAGGTATGTAAGGATAGGTAACATAACATTTATTCATGTGAATGATGGGAAATACCTTCTGGAGCAGCATCAGCAATACAAACCTTTTCATTTAAGCAGGCTTGGAAGTCACTTTTCATGTTATTAACAGCCACTCTATCTTGGGATCTCTTGGGGCCACTGACATATGGAATTATAGAACCTAGACTAACTTGCACCACCTAAGAAACCAAGAAACAGAAAGTGCAGGCATTACCAACCCCAGCCCAGCAGTGCATAGAATATATTCCTGAGACACCCAGGAACTCTTGCTCCAAATGTCAATGTTCTCAGACATTTAGAACTCTGGGATTCCATTTTCAACACCACTCACTATAGGAGGCTATTCCTCTTATTCCAAAAGTTTTAACATTATCCCTAAATTTTCTACCATTCACAGTCCTTGGAATGACTGGAATTCAGTATCTGTATTGACAAAATGTTACCATGCTTCTCTTCTTATCCCCCCCCCCCTCCATGTTCTACAAACTCTGCTTTCTCAGAACTGTGAGTTAATAAAAAATCCTTTGCTGAAAGCCATGGAAATTCTGGTGGGAGACCAGACTGTGAAATCATCAGCAGTTGTTTATGACAATAAAACAAACAACTCCTGTCCAGCATACCTGGGAATACTCAGGCTCTCTGGAAGAACTCTCATCACTTCTAAATAACTTCACAGCTTTAAGATATGCTTCCATGACTTCAAGCTTGGGCTTATCAAAACCTAAGGAAAGTAGTATCAAACATGAGAAAAGTCACATTAAAGACATAAACAAAACAAATCACACAACTTTTAGACACTCAGATTGTTTTAAGTGTAACATTCAAAGTACTTTTTTTTCCACGTACACCACTTCCATATCCCAACTTCTATTCAGGAATGACACACAAATTAAAACATTTATGAAATATTACTTTTTTTTTTTAAATTAGCTTAACTTATCTTCTTATGTCAAGGAATAAAATAAGCTATTCCAGCTCTAGCAGTGATAACTCTCACTAAATTGACAGTTGTGTCCCTGAAGTCCTGAAGCTTTCTGTGTTAGTATTTTCTTGTTTAACACAGATCCTGTGCTTAGGTGACAGCAGGCAGTACTGCTGGCTACTCCTCCAAACCCATTCATCTGCTCTGCACTGATCAGACAAAAACGTTTGCTACTGACAGCATTTAACTCTTATTTAAAAGGGACAGATTTCAGAAAGTCTCAGAAAATCTCACTTCTGAATGAGCTTTTTTTGGCATCTGTCACCCAGTGGTTTTCTGTTTGCAGTAGCTTGATAAGGAATTGACATCCTTCTTGATTAGCTTGAGATGTCAGTGAAATCCTACACGTCAAAGGGAAACAGAAACCACTGGGAAAAATCACAGACATGTTCAGATTTGTTCTGCAGTTTCACTTATTTCTAGTAATAATCTTAAGTTTTGATTTTGTAGGGAATCTCCAGGTGGGTATGAGATTAATTTCAAATCAGAAGACTTACATTCCAAACCTATTTCAAAATGAGTGAAAATTCCCTTAATATTTTTATGGGCTTACACATGCTTCCAAAAACCAGGACTCTGGATGTTGAAAAGCAGTATGATGTTTGTAAATCAGGCATTAGACAAATGGACCAGACTGGACACAAATCTCAAGCACGTTAAAATCACATCAGAACTCTGCAGAAAAGCACCATGTAAGAATTTTTTAAGCAAAAACTCAGTGGTTCTTACATTGGGTTCTTCTGCAGAGCAAAACACATGTATCACCACAACTGAAAAACACAATTACAACGAACCCTTGCTTTAGTTTAACATTTACCTGCATGCTTTAAGTGCTTCAATGTCACATTATCAACAGGGAAAAAACTCAGAATAGCACCATATTCAGGACACATATTTGCTATTGTGGTTCGGTCTGCTACGGACAGTTGGGAAACACCACTCCCAAAAAATTCAACAAATTTTCCAGCGACATCAGCTTGTCTAAGATGCTGTTGGAAAGAACACACAATACCTGGTATATGAAGAGGTACAGGGCAAGCTATGTTTGTCACAATTCATAAGTCATGAGCATTTAAAACAAAAAGCTGAAACCCTAAAGTCTATGTTTGCAAAAAAAAATTATAAAATTATTATTAATTATTTTTAGTTAGAGCGTCTATAAGCAAACCACTAGAGACAAGAAAGAAAAAAACACCCCACTACTTCCAAGGACTAGCAAGTATATTGGTTAGAGATTATTTGATGATACAGGTAATACTAAAAGCACTCCCTGCATGCAATTCCTTTCTCAAACAGCACAGGCAGCACTTGCAGCAATGTGTCAGTGGCTTGCAGAGGCCTGAGCTCTCACCTTGGTGATGCTGAGGACGATGTCGATGGAGGTGGCCAAGGGGCTGACGGTGCCCGTGAGCTCACAGCCCACCACCTCGGGCAGGGCCAGGCTGAGCGGCATTCCCAGCATCACCGCCTCCGTCTCAATGCCCCCGACACCTGCAGGGACAGGGACACGCCTTGGCACCCTCACTGCATGGCTTCAGCTCCCAAAACACAACAAACCCCTCCACACAAAACCTAAACACTCTGCACAATAAACACACTGCTGCTTTGCCCTCACAAATTAAGGGCATCACCCCATTTCCAACAAGGACACAGCAAGCAATGTAGAAGTGCCATTAAATATTTGCACATCAAAAATAAAATCAAGCAAGACTATTGCCCAAGTTAGACATCACAGTCTATTAGAAAATACTTTATATCTAAAACTAATCTTCTGTGAGAAAAGAAATCTTCGTGCCAATTTCTGCTATACAAACAGCACTTATTTGAATATCAGCTGGTTTCTGGTTGTTTTCTCTTTAAATTACAAAGTAGTTTCTCAAGGGAAAGAAATGTTATTCAAGATTACTTGGTAGACAAAAAATATTCAGAACAATAATTCAAGACAGTCTGTTATGCCTGAGATACAAAGATGCAGTGGGAAGAAATGTTTTTTAGTGAAGCTTTAGTTTCCTTTCCAAGAGCAATGAAGTTGTGAGCATACTTACCCCAGCCCAAGATACCCAAGCCATTTACCATGGTCGTGTGCGAGTCTGTGCCAACCACGCTATCGGGGTGCAGGAAATCCTTCACGTCAAAAACCACTCGGGACAAATATTCCAAGTTCAATTGGTGTGCCATTCCAGTCTCGGGTGGAATTATGGAAATATTCTCAAAAACTTTTGAACTCCACTGTAATTTTTCCAAAAGGAGAATAAAAGAGTTGCATTATTTTAAAATGCTATTTATTTTAAAAGCTATATTCAATTCTTAGAACATAACTAAAAAGACAAAATGAAGGCACAAAAACAAGAGTCCTTGCTATTTATCCAAGTGGCTTTTGTCCCTTTGTCAAACAGAGGTGTGTGATCTCCTTGGATACATTCTTAATCATCAACAAAAGCTTTCACTCAATTCCTCTGAAGGTTGAATCAGTAACTCCTGCCTACTTTTCAAAAGCAGGGCTGCAGAAATGTCCTTCCTTCCAGTTCACACAACTGACTACAAGCCCACCTAAGACTGGTATTCAGACAACGGAACCTCAGCACTTGTATCTACAGCAGAATCTGTATTTATAGCAGAGTTGAGTCTAGGTTTGACACTCCAGGGTGAAACTGCTTGCAAACTCAGGATGGTACATTTAATTGAGCTGATGTGGAAACCTGTAACAAGATTCAGCCTGGCCATTTCCTAATATAAAAGCTAATTTGCAACTTTCAGAAAGAAACCACTAGTCTACATCCATGAAAAGAGTTTTAGATCATTGCAGTGAATTCCTAAACCGTGTCAAAATAGAGGATAAGCATCAAATAGGAATGTAGCAGAGCCCTGCCCAGCAGCAGAGAAGCTGATGTTCACCACAGGACTTCTGCTGCCCAGTTTGAGAGCAGCCATGAACACTGGTCTCCACTCAACACTTCCAACTTCAGGAACCTTTGTTAACACAGTTATGGATAAATGACCCTTTCAGCCAGAAACTCACTGTGACCTAAGGCACTGAGCTCACAAAAGGAATTAAAAACACTAATGCTTCAGAAATCCCCACAGACAAGAACAAAACCAGAGTAAACTTTTCATGTTAGAAAGCCAATTTTCTGTTCTTGTTTAAATTCAGATTCAAAAACCTGACACTTTCAAGTGATTACACATTTTATTTATCATCTAAACCTGAATACTGGTAGACAAATGACTCTTAAAAAAAGCCCAGACCACAAAGCCTACACGTACACAGACATACCTTAAAAAACTGAAGCCTCTCTCTATTTCTGCCAAATTCCATCTCTTGATTTTTCAATACTGTCTCAGGCCTAGGATGAAAACAAGTTTACAAGTACTGTCATAATTTATTTCAAATTACAGAAGAACAAGTTGTAGTTAATAGTTTGTTTGATGAAAGACTTAAGTAAACCTGCAGGACTCTTTGAAGAGGTTTATTAGAACAAAGGTAATTGCTTCCCTGAAGCAAGCTTTGTGTAAACAGTGAGAAATAGCTGATTTCATATGTGCTGTGTCTGAGAACCTGTTTATTCAAGGTATGCCTAAAATGTATGCCTGTTTATTCTATGGTTTGCCTAAAGTGTGGGATCCCAAAAATACTTTAGATCTATTCCAAGCATATGCTACAATACCCAGAAACTTTCTTTACCCCATCAATTGACTCACAGGCTGCACATCTCAAAACTCCATACATTTAAGAACCAGATGTTCACTAGTTGGATTGTAACTATCCTCCATTCTTGTATTTCCCTCCAAACCACGAGTTTTTCTTCACAAATACTCATCAGTACAATCTCTTAAAACGAACTATCTTTTCTTAGTATGTGTTATTTATTAAGATATTGACACTTGTTGTAAGACAGTAATCCATAATTTAAGAGGAATAACCACTGCTTTGAGCAGTTGAACAAGGAAGTGAACACACTTGCTTTGTACCAGGAAGGAAGTCCCCAATTTTCAGCTCTCCCTGCACACCTGTCCAGCACAGGTATCCCCGTGGATACACAGATCTGATCAGCTCTCCCTGCACACCTGTCCAGCACTGTCCAGCACAGGTAACCACGTGGATACACAGATCTTTTCAGCTCTCCCTGCACACCTGTCCAGCACAGGTATCCCCGTGGATACACAGATCTGATCAGCTCTCCCTGCACACCTGTCCAGCACAGGTATCCCCGTGGATACACAGATCTGATCAGCTCTCCCTGCACACCTGTCCAGCACAGATAGGGATCTCACCAGCCCAGCAGACACAGAGGCAGCAGCTGAGGAGATAATTACACATAATTGGCAGAGATGGAGCCGTGCACAATGACTGTTAATAACACAGACACGAGGCTCCCCAGCTACTACACAAGCAGGATATTTACTGAATTTAACTCAGTGACAGGTGGACTCTGAGATCCTGTGCAGGCTGGGGCATGGTGTATAGGCTACTTCTTAGTTCTTTAAGAGCAAGAGACATCTGAAAAGTTATTACAAAAATCTACAAGTTACTTTTAGAAAGAAATTAATGCTTTATTGAGTTATTCACTCAGGCTTGCTTTTCAACAGATAGAGAATTGTAAAGAAATGAGAGAAGTACTAATATTTCATTTAAAAGCCACAGCCATGAGCCAATAGGTGGGCATCTGCAGTATGCTCAGTAAAGCTCTTCTCGTAAATAGAAAAATTTATTGTAGACTAATTCTCATCTGCTACATCCAACCTACTTCTAGATACTGAAACAACTTTTCTATGTCATGAGTGAAAACTACAGAAGGATGTTTAAAGAAAAAAGAATCCCATTTCCCCGAGCTGCCACAGGCAGCGCTCCACAACACAGAGGTACAACCCAAGTCACAAAGGAGATGTCATACTCAGGCACGGGCTGCAGGTGGAAGGGGCAGAGGATGGGCGTGTTCTCGATCTGCGCAGAGAAGGCTCCCGTGCTGCGGCCGGCCTCCCCCGCGCCGCACGAGCCGCGGCAGCCGCTCTGGCCACCGCTCTGGCCCCGGCACGGCGGCGGCTTCCGCAGCGGCGGCTTCAGCGGCGACAGCCGGGCCAGCGGCTTCTGCTCGCCCCCGCCGGGGTTGGGAGCGTTCTGGATTGCACTGCAACACCAAACACAGCATTCACTGAGACATGGGAATCTGCTTCTCCGTGCACGCACCCTGCCCCACCACCTTGTGTTTTCTGCAATCCCTTCAACAGATTATAAAATAGTATCTGAAAAAATAGAGTTATTTCATTACAACCCTGTTGCGAAGTAAACTACCGCTGGATAAGCTTAGTTAAGTAACGTAGAGTGGTAAGAAGTGAACAGAACTGGATTGTCTGAAAGATTAACACCAAACAACTCCTTCCATTCGTTCACAACAGACCAGAAATCTTTATAAAACAGCATGGCAAAGGCTGAACTCAGAGTTTTAAACTTGGAAGGTGTGGGTAGAGTCTCATCCAAATGGTAGACTGAACTTGTTTCTTTTTTTAAGACAGTGCTGTACATGCTCTGTCAAAACCACAGAGGAATGATTACAGGCAAAGATTTCTCAAGGAAGTAAACATAACCTGATCATAATGAGGTTTCTTATACAAATTCTCGAAGGTGCAGATAAACTGTATACGCTATTCAAGCCAGTTAAGAAGTAAGAGAGAAAAAACATGGTTTTTTCTTTAAATAAAGTCCATATAGCACACTACCCTCTATTTGTGCAACATTCAGCCTCTGTGCAGGAGAGCAAAGAGAGCTTATTGAGAAAAATGAATGACTTTCACCTCTCTCCTCAACTATCAAATCACAAAATTGCAATTAAAGTCACTGCTTTCCCTCTGCCTCAGCAGCAGCTAGATCCTTAGTTCTCCAAGTGCAGGGTGTTGCTTGGCCTCAGGACACCTTGGCTAAATCACCCCTGCAGCCCCCCAGGCTGTGATCTACAGATGGAGCCCTCTGTGAAAGCAGCACCAGCCCCCTGCAGTGAAGGGTTCTTATCACAGGCAGCAGCTGCTGAGCCCCAGAGCTCTGCACAGGGCCGCTCCAGAGGCCGCAGTTATCACAAAGCAGCATGTGGACCCCTCTTGCCAGCACTTGCTCTGCCTGATAATTTTAGGCTGGCCTAGTTGTGAAGGAATCCGCTGTCCCTCCGGACACAGACACGGACAGAGCACAGAACTGACACAACACAGATGCAGCACAACAGATCATCTGCAGCCTCTTGCTCTTCTAACACTCAGCAAACTGAAATCCTGTCAGTATTTGGAAGGCTTTCAGAAATGACTCACACATCCATGCCCTTTGACCACAGGCTTTTTCCCCGTGAACTTTTAAAATTTCCAAAGAGCCTGAGCAGTTTATGCAATTCTGCATGGGTTTTGGAAGGCTCCACTATTGAGAGGCAGGGGAGAAGGTGAAGGGAAGCTGCATTATTTAGTATTTACTTCAGCAAACACGAAACAAAAGCTCCAAGTTTTCCCTCTTGTGCAGTATTTATGTTTCCAGCAAAGGCAGCCCCAGGCTGTATTCATCACATCACTGCCTGTCAGACAAGGAAAACCACACTGGTAGCTTTCCAGTCACCTTATTTTTCAAACATCTCCAAGTACATTTATCTCTCTGAAAATATCTGCAGCCTCATTTATCTGGTGTTAAATCAAAGCCCATAAAAACCACAGAGCAGTCACAAGCTATGGGCTACAATAAGACTTTCAAAAAGCCCAGCAGAATTGCAGGCCCCTTCTCTGGAGCTGTGACAAGGCAGCCACGTTTGGAAACAAAGTTCTGTTTAACAATAAAATCAGAGTAGAGCAAAATAACAAACGCCCTCTGCCTCTTTCTCTTGAGACATGTTATTTTCTGGAAACCATGCCAGATCCCATTATTTCAGCAAAATCTCGCCCAGAATTTGGATTATCAATCAGCTTCACCCATAAGGCCCCACAAACATTCTTTCTCTCCCTCCTCGAGAGTGCTTATCCATTTTTATCCAGCCCTTTTTCAGATACCACCAGGTCTTGTTTTAGGGATCCACACATGGCAAATGACTCGACGGGATAGTAACAAGACCTGAATGAATCCACACTTCAGTGTCAGACAAAAATCTATGGCTTGTAAAAATAAAAAAATAAAAAAAAAAAGGTATGTTACCATTTGCTGAAATCAATCTGCAGAGAATGGTCAACAGTGAGATCAGTTGGGCAGGCAGGATTGACTTTCACCGGATCTCCTCCAGCATTTCTCACAGCTTCCCTCATGGCAGCAAAATCCACCATAGCTGGAATTCCACTGACACACAGAAAATCAAAACAGTAAA
The DNA here is from genome assembly GCA_013397375.1 of Toxostoma redivivum. Classification (NCBI taxonomy): domain Eukaryota; kingdom Metazoa; phylum Chordata; class Aves; order Passeriformes; family Mimidae; genus Toxostoma; species Toxostoma redivivum. Next base: position 476,792 of record VXBI01014713.1, on the reverse strand, counting down.
ACATCACGAAACATTAACTCACTGAAATGCACAGTTTTTCATTTTATTAAAGTCTAGAAGTAGCTACATCATATTTCAGAAAATGCACTTGTTATTCTCTAAATTTTACAGGACTTGAACCATTTTTAAAGTCACTGGAGTTGGTACACTGCATGTCTGAAGGCAATGTACCAAACAAGAACATGGGACCATCTCAAAGATAACCACACTTCTCTTGTGTCCTGCTTTGCTTCTCAGGTGTGATGGTACTTCAGCACAGAAGGGATCTTTAGATACTCCTTACCTTGCTGTGCAAGCAAAGCTCGTGCTGTATGTTTAACATGTACCATTTGTCTAACAGAGCCATTTCTGAAGCTCATGGCATTTCACAATATTCGTACTGCTGTACAAAACAGAGGCAATGCTTACAGAACACACTACTGCGTAAATCTTATTGGCTTTGCCTGCTAAGCAAATGTTACCTCATTTCTATTACCATCATAATTCCTTTTGTTAATTATCTCACTTCTTAATAAATATACAGTCAGCAAGACAGCTTAAATTGAATATTTGCAAATTGCTGAAGGACTGCCCTTTTAGCTATGCCATAGTCTAATCACAAAGAAAGCTAACATCCTAAGAGGCTGCTTTTTCAATATATGTGTTATTCATGGATTCAAGTGGGTTGCTCATTGTGGAGCAAGCAATTTTTAATCTTCAATTATCTCAAGGAAGAACTGTCAACCATCTGACTACAGCCAAAACATCACCACTTCCATTTATATTCTGGCTCTTATCCTGAGAAGTGCTCCTTGCAGGCCAGCAGTTTCAGCCTTGCCAGCATCCCCAAAGCAAACTCAGTGAGTTTGCACAGGTTCTTCTGGCAGGTTTGCACACTCACACACACACACACTTACGTGAAGTCCTGAAGAACAACTCTGGCAGGACAGAAGGGCACTTCGACATGGCTCTGTTTTGTTTTCCAGTCCAAGATGTTCATAGCATCTGTTTCTTTCACCAAGAAGCCATCACAGTTCCGGACACTGGACTCGAACAGCACTCGGATGGAGTAAGGCAGAGTGTCTGGGGTGAGGCAAGGACAGACCCCATGAGTGTAGCACTTGCAGCTTACACAGCTTTTAAAATTGCAGTCTCACATTTGTAAGGAACTCTACTTCTCTAGGGTTTGGAAGGATGAGAGCTTTAGGAACCTGCTTCTCCAGTTGCCTTAAGTGTTTGATCTTCTCTACACAGTATGGAACAGAGAGTTGCACTATGCACACGCTGATGTGTTATCCTATGGGATTTTAATGGGAGATCCCAATGGCTTGGACACACTGTTCAGACAGTGACATTTAATAAGGGACATTGTTCTGGCAGGAGAGAGAAGCAAGGAATACAGACCTGGGATTATTGATTGGAGCATGTCAAAAGCAACAACTACTAGAGTACTGAAAACCATTTTAAACTGTAAATTTGGCCATTCCATTACTCAAGACACCAAGGCAAAGCAACAAATGCCAGAATTATTATTTTCAATAGCAGTGATACAAAGACCAGAAACTATTCTGCCATGCACGCAATTTTAAAATTAACACACTTCATAAAATATAAAGAACATTTCATTAAATACAACTTGAGTTAGTTTGCTAGATATGAATCAAGGTACTGACAAGCAGGAGTTTCCTTCACAGAAAAAAAGGGAAATGGAAATGAAAATTAAACAAGAGGGAAGAAAAAAAAAAACCACCCAATGTCACTATTCACTGCAAACAAAACAAAATAACCACTAAAGAAAAAAAATCTGATTGATTGACATTTCTCCCCTAAATCTCACTGTTTTCAGCATCATTCAAGCAGGCAAACAGCTTCATAAGAAAAATGAGAAATCCTAAAAAAATTAGCTGGAGTAAGGTGAAACAATTAAGTTCAGTCTTTAAAAATTAAAAAAAAAAAAGGGGGAAGTTTGGTGATCTCAACATAATCCAGTGGTTTGTTCATCTCTGTTCTCACTATGTCTGAGATAACATTCACTATTGTCTAGTCAGGCAAGTCACTATTTTAAGATTTGAGTAAGTTTGAGTATAAGGATGTCATCCAAAAGGTCTCACGAACCTTCATGCCACCATTGCCTCGATGTAAAAGGCAGGTTCCCAGAGAAGAACTTGTTTGCTTTCTTGTGGGTTACAAATCTCCCTGCCCCAGGGGCTGCTGAGCACCAGCTCTGGAGAAGCTGCTGCTCTCCATGAGGCACCAGCAGCTCCTACCTGCAGCACTGTGTGCAGTTTGGGGCTCCCAGGCACAGCACAGCTCCAGAAAGGAGAGCACCTTGGGCACACAGGAGCTGCAGGGAGCTGGGCTGGCTCCCCTGAGGGCACACTGTGAGCAGCACCTCCCCAGGCTTGTAGCCTGGCTGGCTCAGCAGGAGTGCCCATGGAAGCACAGCACAAGTCCCAGGGTGCAGGGGGACTCTGGGACTGGGCACAAGGGAAAAGCAGCTCAAAGGGACATGGTTAAGCACAGGATCATGGGAGGCACTGGAATGTCTGTCCTCCCACACTGGCACAGCATAACCAGGGAAGATTTCCCACATCAGCTCCAGCCCCAGCAAGAGTCTGGTCTAGATCTCCACGTCCTCTCTGCCTCAAATACTTTTGAGATCTTCTCATTTTCCCCATAAGTCTTAAACACTAGAAAATTGGCAACTAAACCAATTAACATTTACATTAGTAATCTGATTAATATCAGCTGGCAATTAATGTCAAATTACAGTCAGAAGCCCCAAGGCAGAGGACAAACAGGTAAAACTCAAACTGTTCTAGCAGCAAATGTAAGGAGCATTTCCAGATGCTGGATTTGCTACCAGCGCTGTCCCACACTGTGTCTAAATGGTATTTAGTATTTTGCTGTCTTGAAGTTAACATGAGGCTTCCAACTTCTGCATAGAAGTTTCTGTTGGAAGACAAAGACCCTCCTAGTGCAGTCTGTTTAGGCCCCTGAGAATATCTCCAGAACACCCACTGCTGCTGCAAGCCTTATAGCACATTTTAGCAGAAAGTTGTATACTGTTTTATTTCCACTCCTGTCAGGAGGCTTTTCACAGAATTGCTGTGAACTGCCTGGTATTGTTACAACACAGCACTGCTCCTCCCCAGACCAAGCCACCAGCAGAAGCACTGTGTCCTCCATGTGTGCTTATCTGAAAGACTGACTTTGTTACTACAAGCAGGGGAAATTTGCAAGAGCACAAGCCGTTGCACAAAGTTACAGCAGACACTGTGCTCTCCTCTCTCTTCTCTTAAAACAACATGGAGTTAATAAGTGTGATGAAATACGGGTTTAAAGTGAAATATCCACTGATATTTTTTTAATTCAAGAAGCATACCACAAATTCTGTGAATACAGAAGAATTCAGACCTTGCAAAACTGAAAAATAGCCCTTTACTAACTAGCCCATGCAAGTACTTCAGGAAGACAAAAGGGAGAGAATAATACCAGTATGCTTTGATTACCTGCAGGACTAAAGCCTGTTCCAGCTGGCACTGAGCAAAGCTCCCTCCCCTGCACGGACTCCCCTCCCACCACATGTGCAACATTGTGAAAGGCACTTGGACACGGAGACCCAATGAAGGTCTCCTCGGCACAGACAGCCACTGCATACTAATGACAAGCTAAGATTAAGCAACAGTATGAGCACCACAAAACCTCACCCTGCAGCAGGAGCCATGTTCTAGCAAGCAGTCACCCACTATGTGAGGCTGCTGGGGAGGAAAACTAGAACACCATGAAGCTGTACAAAACTACAGTAAGAGCTGTATTTATTTCTGAAGCATTAAATAGGAGCTCTTAGTCACTTCATCTTTTTTTCGAAAAGTGTAATTCCTCTGATTTGGAATACTGTTGAAAGCTGCAGAAACACCTGTACTTTCTTCCTTACTAAAAAACTATAAACCTATAAGTATTGCTGCCAACTCCATAAAGCACTAAGAAATTGATATATGATTGGCTTCCAAACACACCCATCAGGAATTAACAACTGCATCTCCTGCCGCCGCAGGGCATCCGTGGTACCACCCCGAACACCCCCAGAGAACACCGTACCATACTTGGCGCCTCCGAGCTTCGACACATTGTAAAACTTTTTCTCGGGGTGGCTTTCCAAAGCTTCAATGGCGGGCTGGTAAGGGTTTCCTGCGGGACCAAACAAACAAAGTTACAGCCACGAAAGAACGGGTCGTTTCAGCACTGACCGAGGACTCACAAGCAGACATTTTATTTCTGATTCTCCAGAAATAACGTTCCTCTAGACTGTAAGTAGATGCAATATGGAAAGGTTTCTAAATGGATTGAGACACCTCGTGATGTAGATGTGTGACTAAGGTGAATTTTAAAAGCATCACTAATAGCAGGTACATGCAGGTCAATGCAGGTCATCAGCACAGCCTGAACACACCTGACCTTTGTTGTCTCAGGCTGCCATCTACACACAGGATAAGACACCTCACCAGCGCAGATAAAGAGACATGGGTTTTAATACAGCAGGAAGCACAAAGCACTGACTGTCAAGCCAACGTCAAGGGAACAAGACACAAAAATAAACCTCGTAGAAGCCATTAGGTGCTGGAATAAATAATCCCCGGGAGGGAGCCGACAGCGGGGCGGGGACGGGGCCACTCTGCCCCCTGAGGGACCCCCGCGGCCTGGGACAGCGCCGTTCGGCGGCGCAGAGAGCGAGGCGATGTCCCGGGCGCGGTGTCCCAGAAGGCTGGGTGGCCCCGTCCCTGCAGTGACCGACCTGTCCTGGGAGGGTCCATCGCCGGCGACCATGTCAGCGTGAGGGAGCGGGCCGGGGGGCGCCGGCGGGCCGGCAGCTCTCGCGAGACTGCGCCCCTCGCCCCGCCCCGCGCTCGCAGGACGCGCCGCTCTCGCGAGACTCTGAACGCTGCCCGGGAGGAAAGGGCACGAGATCGCGCGAGGCTTCGCGAGAGGGTGGAAATGGCCAGGAGCGGGCAGGCCCTGCTCTCGCGATAACAATGACGAGCGCGTGGGCGGAGCTGCCGGTCACGACGCGCTGGGGCGGGGCCGCTCTGGGGGCGGGGCCGCTCTGGGGGCGGGGCCGCTCTGGGGGCGGGGCCGCTCTGGG
>VXBI01014713.1:437504-470977 GCA_013397375.1 Toxostoma redivivum | reverse complement strand
AGCCCGTGCGGTGGCGCCGTCTGGTGGCATGGCGCGGTCCCACACGCGGGCGGGCGGCTCCGGCCGGGCCGGGCGGTGCCCTCGGGGCCGGGCTTGACTCATCCCCGGGAGCGGCCCCGCAGTGCAGCGTGCGAGGCTGAGGGGTGCAATGGGCTCTAAAGATCATGCACTCCCATTTCAAGCTCCATCCGACCTGACGTTGAACGATTCCGGGAACGGGGCATATACAGCCTCCCTGGACAGCCTGTTCCAGTGCCTCACCCCCTCACAGGATGTCTTCCTAGTTAGAAGAATGTCTTCCTAATATCTCATCTCAATTTCCCCCTTTCAGTTTGTACCCATTCCCCCTTGTCCTGTCACCATAGTTCCTGCCCACCTTCCCTGGAGGGCCCTTTCAGGTACTGGAAGGCGTTGTGAGCTCTCCACACAACGCTCCAGCCCCGCGGCCCCCTCAGGCCGCAGCCGGCACTGAGGGCAGCGGCCGCTGAGCGGAGCCCTGCGGAGCACCGGCACAGCCCGGAGCTCAGCACAGCTCATGGTGCTCCCGCGCCTCCCATGGCAAGGGCTGCCCCTTCAGGAGCCAAACGTGTGCTACCAAACCTGTTCCAGGACAGGCCGTTAGGAGTCTGCACGAGCAGTGTCCTAGTGCAGGACATGAACACTGCCACAGCCCGCACTGAGAGGGGAAAGAAAGGCTGTGCTCCGTGTTCTGCCCTACAGCTGCGCCTCACCTGGCTCTTGCTCTTAGTCTCTCATGCTAGATTTCTTCAGAAGGCATTTTCCTTTTCGTATATTCTTCCTCTTAAATAAGAGGCTTTTTTTCTTTGCTGGAAGAATGGTGGGATTTTATTTTTGTCTTAATCTTTAGTGCAACAGTAGCAGTACATGAAGCCACACTGGTGAGCAAATAAAGCAATAGTAATTTCTCCAGGCTACAAGACATAGATAATACCTGGGGTTTAGACACTAATGCAGTCAGAACTCACCACCAGGCTCAGGCAGAAAAGAAGATTATCAAAAATATGTCTGCATCTCAGCCTCTCATCAATCCATTTTCCCTTTTGACTGCATCTCGTTTGACCTAAACTGCCATTTAGGCAGCTTACAAGATACAAACTTTCCTGAACAGTGGCAGAGGGACTTGACAGACTGATTGCAATAGTTATGCTCAAAACTGCATGAACAACCTTAATTCTGGCCTCTTTTTCCCTGTTCCAGGTTGCAATGGTGTCTGGCCTATCTCTGACAGACTGCAGGAAGAGGGAATAAGACAGGTGGAAAGGTGGTGGAGAACGTGGCCAAGATGCGTCTAAGAGGGGCTCCCCAAATTCTGCTGTGTGAAGCACAATCGGGGTGCCCAAAGCTGTGTGTCTTTGATGAGATCACTCCTGTGTGACCCTTGCTGGGTCAGTGCAGTCCTTTCCCATGACAGAGCCCAGCCCGTGCCTCGCCCAGTGCACAAGGCTGCCTCCCATGCCGGCCACGTGCGAGCTCCACGGAACCGAGCAGGGGTGTCTGGGCTCGCTGCTGGCAGCTGTGGTGACAAGCAAACGAGGTGTTGGCAGACAAATGCTGCAGCTCTGTCTCTTGAAGGTTCTGATAAGAAGCGTCTCCAGGGATGTGCTGTGCCATCACTCACCGGTTGTTTTCCTTCTCCAGTCTCCAGGGCTCAGTCCTTGGTGGATAAATGGCTGCTGGTTATCTCTGTTAGCTGAAGGCCAACCTCGGTGTGTCAGGTACATCCAGGGAAAGGAATTTTAGGCAGCATGGAGTATTTCTTGCTCACATGCAAAATCCTTTAACCCCAAATGTTTAGAGATTTGTGCTCTTCCTACATACCAGACAGATTCTTGGAAAGCAAATTGTTTATATACTTGGCTTTAACACAATTTTTGGCTTTTAATTTATACTGAGAATTTTCTTTCTTTTTGCTTATTACCACCTGAGCTACTGCACTGTTCTGCTTACTATTTTTATGTGATTTTTTTTAGAATTAAGTCACTTAAGGAAATGTCTAGGAAGAAAGTTGGATTTTCAGTTTCCAGAATGTATTTTCCATTTCCCAGCTGGCATCCAACATCCTGAAATAAGTCAAATTCAAGGGAGAGCTTATCCAGAAGAAAGCAGGGATGGGTATTGCTGGTTTGTAATTAGAGCTGACAGAAGCAGGCTAAGCAGAGTCTTAGTGAAGAAGAGAATGTGAGTAGAGGGAATTACTTTGTGCTGCTTGTGTGAAAGGCAGTCACTCCACAGAGAGAATTTAAATATTACTGTTCACCATATTTCAGCCTTCAAGCAGAGAAAGCAGTTTTGCTGTGGAAAAAGCTGAGGTAAATATCACTCTCAGGTCTGTGTTCCACAGCTCTGTCACATAGAAGAGAGGACCCAGTGCAGTGCAAGACACTTTTCTAGTTGTGCCCTTCTTTTGTCCTCCTCCATTTTCCCTATAGACAGATGAAAGGATAGCAGTAACACCCAGACAGCACCCACGCCATCCATTCCTCTGCAGGAGAAGCAGGTTGATCCAGGAGTTTGAAGTACAGCCCTATGAATCAAATCACTTCTAATCCTGGCTTCCATATGACTGCTGTACTTGAAGCTCAGATGCACTACATCTTACACTGTTCTTGAAAGGCAGTGAGAGATCTTCAGAGGAAGGGAGTAAAACTGTTCATAACTACCTAGAGATGGAAAAAATAACACAGCAACCTAGTTTTATTCCCACTGAATGAAGACATGAGACTTAGAAAAATTGGGAAACCTCTTTAGGACATTTACTTAGGAAATTTAGGTCAGTCCAATCAATTGAGTCTAAAATCTGCAAGTGAATGTACAGAGTGGGTAGGAATCTCTAGTCGAAGTTGGAGCTAGTGGGGCACCTGATTAAAAAGATCACAAAGATATTTTGACATTTTTACATTTCAGTAACAAGCTGAAAAAAGGGTTTGTAAAATTCAGATTGGACAATTTGTGAGAAGAAAATCAAGTGGTCACATTCTCCTATGTCTTGTGCCACAGCAGCAAAGCCACAGTAATTAGGTAAGCTGTAAACTGAGAACATGGCAGACTGGATACTTCAGTAAGAACATGACTGAATATTTAGTTTTGACACCACATGGTCTGAGATACAATCTTTACTCCTGTAAATTATTTTTGTTTGTAATAAAGTATTCTCACTGCTACCATGTCATCTTCAAGAATACAAATGTAAGCTTTGCTTTTTGTTGTATATTGCTTATAATCACTATACAAAATCCCTTATGTCAAAGTAAGTAGATTCATAACTGCTAGAGGAAAAAGCATTTCTTCCTGACACAAGGGTATGGCAATGAGTCTGCTGTGTGAGCCCATGTCACAAAAAATACTGAAAGTCAAGCTCCTTACCCATGCTAAAGCCCCACTAAGAAATAACACTCCCCAGATTTCTCATACCTGGAATATTTGTTACCTCAGACTGGTGTTTTTTAATTGGTTCGCTGCTGGCAATTCAAGTTGCTGTCATAATTTTTCCTCTAAAATGCTGGCACTCAGGAAATAAAAAATCAGTTTCAATCTCTTCTTACAAGAGCTGTCATTTAAACAGATGTACACAACTCTAACACCCCTCTGAAAGTCCCTCCCTAGCATTCAGCAGACTCTTAGTAAATCAGATGATAATGCTGTCTTGTGGATATCTAGAGATAGCACAGGCTGGGTATATGAAGAGGCTCAATTATCATGGAAGCTGCTTTTCAAAACTTATTTCTTGGGCTCAGTACATTTTATTCTCCAGGTGAAGGAAAGTTGTTCAAGATTATTTTTACTTGTGAAAGAATTACTTTGTGTACAGAATCCTGCAGAAACTCTGTTTGGGAGAAGAGCCTTGCTGTGAAGAGATTATTAGTACCAAAAGCAAAATTCAGTAAACATGCTTACTTCCAATTCCATCATCTAACAGAGGAATAGGATGGTGAACTTTGGCTAATCTGAAATCAGGCACCTATTTTCAGGTTGCAGCACTGTTGGGCCTCCTGTATCATTAGGGAGCTTGAAAAATTGCCTTTTCTAGTTACTCAACAGAGTTTAAGTGAGTGCAAAGTCTTTTCCCAGAGATGTCAGGAAGAAGAAGGACTCTTTTGTGCTGATGGCAGATTAACTGAACTCTTAGTTATGAGCCTGAGGTCTTCATTTCAGGAAGTGCAGCAAGTGACTGGGGAACCTCAAGCTACACTGCCCAGCTCTTAGAGCAGTCTGTGAAGTATCAGGCTTAACAGCTCTGGAGATCACATCTGGTTTGGTTCAGGCTGTGGTTGTTACTGACATGCTTGTTTGAAATGGATGGCATCTGTTGCCTTCTTTTCCTCAACACTGCTGGAAATGGAGAGGGAAGGCACAGTTCAGCTTTCGTACCTCAGGATTTCTTGCAAGCTCAGGCCCTGCTGCCCTCTGGGAACAAGTGTTTTCCTTCTCAGTAAGGTAGTGCTTGGAAGGAGAGCCAAATTGCTTTCTTCCCTCACTCACTGCAGGAGAAAGCTTCATTTGGCAAGTACCTCCATGGGCATTTCTCACACCTGCAGGGAAGGAGGTGAGGGGGGTGGAATGCTGGGCGCCACTGTTGAGCATCCCAGCTGCAGAGACCCCCGAGCTCTGTCCCCTCAGAGAGGGATGGCAGCAGGGAACACACTGCATACATCCACAAGAAAGAAATTTGGGGGATTCAGTGACAGTTGGCAAGAGCAACCATTAAGTAACACCCTTCACCAGCAGGCACTGCAATTCCTTTGTGCATAAGGGAAGTATGGATGGTATTAAAACTCCTTTTAACTGCTGATTGCTATTAACTGCTTCTAATATGAGGACACCTGACAGTCCTCAGTCATCCACAGAAACCTCCACAGCAGGACAAGCCACTTCTTGTGTTTGTTTCCTGGAGACCTGGGATGTGGCTCACAGCAAGCTGTGCTTTGAGCTCAGTCATTGTGACCTGAAGGACAGAGAAGTGTTGGAGGTGTACTCAGGACTGCTTAATACTTAATACTTAAACACTGTTTGAGGCTTTTAGCAAGATAACCCTTAACTCCTGAAGTTAATGGCCACTCAAAACCATACCCCTTCCTACAAACTGCCAGCAGTGTGAGCCAGGATCATTGTATTCTCTGCCTGAGAAAATGGTCCTCAAGTCAGCACTGGGTAAGAGTCCCACAGACCTGTGTATGAGCCATACATGGGAGAGAAATCTGCTCTGGCAGCACACAACTCCAATCTTTCTGCCTAAATACTGTCAAACACACTTTTACTGGAGGTGGGAAGGCCCCAGCTCTACAAGGAGAGACCTTCAACTTAGAACCTAAAATAGGAGGAGTGCTTGAACAAACCAATCTCCCCCATCCTGGATCCTGGCTGAGAGAGGCAGTTTTCTGCCACCCCCCATTGCAGCTCTCTCCATAAAAAGGGGGTGTGCTTCTTCCTGGGGTGCAGGCAGGGAGGGAGATGGAGGCTCTCTTCTGTCACCTCTTTGACTACTAGAATGAGCTCTTTCTTCCCTTCACAGCTATTGTAGCTTGCAGGAGGCTGGATCGAGTAGCTCCTGCAGATGGCATCTGCAGCCTAGGGATGGAGTGGAGTCTAGGCTAGAGCACGGCAGTGCATTAGAGATACCAAAGGAGTTTAGACAACTCTGAATCCTACTTCTGTCACTCTGTTGTTCAGCACCCCACTGGGATCACCCATCTGCAGAAGAGGAGCTGCTCCAGTCCTACTGTCTTGGCTTCTTCTGCACAGATACTCTGAACTATTTTCTTTTAAATTTACACTCTCTGTTACTCACTTCCAAGTGCAGTTAGAGTCTTCCAAGACCCTCTTAATCCCTGCATTACTACCAGAGATTTCTGCTCCCCTTTGTCCACAGCAGAAGCAGAAACACTTGTTATTGCTGGTTTTACAGTCCTCACCATCTGAAAGTTTCACCTGCACATGGCCTGTCCAAGGAAATAGCTGTCCTGCCACACAGCAGAGTTCACCTGTCTATCAATGCAGGAAGAGACAGGTAGAGCATCCAGTCCTGGTGCCCAAGCCCAGTGTAGAGGGGAGAGCAGAGCAGGAGTAACCTGGCATCTCCCATACTCACAGCCCCACTTGTTCTTGTGGGCAATTCCATTTCCTTACTAGTAACCCCCACATCCCACTCATCAATGTTGTGCTGAAACTAGGTGCTGGGAAGTGCAGGGGATATAGTGATGGAAACTTTAGGTCTGAAGCAAACACACAGGGAAGGAGGAGGAAGAGGAAGAGGAGGAGGGAGTAGAAGAACAAGTATTTGAGCTAAGCTGAACAGAATGATGCTGCTTCCAGAAGGAGGGACAGCAACAACAGGAAGTGGCATTTACTGGAAGCATTTTGAAAGTCAGTTGGAGAACAGCTGTGCTGATTTTAATCCAACTGGACTGAAGTGGCTCCAGAAGAGCCGAAAAGCCCTTTGATACCTACCGCCCAGGCAATAAAATGTTAATCACAGCTGAAAGTCTTTGTTCTCTTAGTAGCAGTATTTTTCTGTTTAGCAGAAATATACTCCTGCCTCCAGTACCAGAGCCCACTGGAATATGGGCCATGCACATGGAACAGAGACTGCTCCTCCTGTGATGGCCTCAGCATCTGAGAGCTGGCAGGGAGCTCAGAGTACCAGAGCTGGCAGAGAGCTCAGAGTACCAGAGCTGGCAGGGAGCTCAGAGTACCAGAGCTGGCAGGGAGCTTAGAGTACCAGAGCTGGCAGAGAGCTCAGAGTACCAGAGCTGGCAGGATGCTTAGAGTTCCAGAGCTGGCAGAGAGCTCAGAGTACCAGAGCTGGCAGGATGCTTAGAGTACCAGAGCTGGCAGAGAGCTCAGAGTACCAGAGCTGGCAGGATGCTTAGAGTACCAGAGCTGGCAGAGAGCTCAGAGTACCAGAGCTGGCAGGATGCTTAGAGTACCAGAGCTGGCAGAGAGCTCAGAGTACCAGAGCTGGCAGGATGCTTAGAGTACCAGAGCTGGCAGAGAGCTCAGAGTACCAGAGCTGGCAGGATGCTTAGAGTACCAGAGCTGGCAGAGAGCTCAGAGTACCAGAGCTGGCAGGATGCTTAGAGTACCAGAGCTGGCAGAGAGCTCAGAGTACCAGAGCTGGCAGGATGCTTAGAGTACCAGAGCTGGCAGAGAGCTCAGAGTACCAGAGCTGGCAGGATGCTTAGAGTACCAGAGCTGGCAGAGAGCTCAGAGTACCAGAGCTGGCAGGATGCTTAGAGTACCAGAGCTGGCAGAGAGCTCAGAGTACCAGAGCTGGCAGGATGCTTAGAGTTCCAGAGCTGGCAGAGAGCTCAGAGTACCAGAGCTGGCAGGATGCTTAGAGTACCAGAGCTGGCAGAGAGCTCAGAGTACCAGAGCTGGCAGGATGCTTAGAGTACCAGAGCTGGCAGAGAGCTCAGAGTACCAGAGCTGGCAGGGAGCTCAGGGAGCTGGCAGGGAGCTCAGAGTACCAGTGATCATCAGCAGCGATGGCATGGCCCTGCTCCTCCCACAGCACTGCCCTGTGTGCCAGAGACTGCTTGGCACAGGCAGGTTTACAAAAGACAGGTAATATTGTGGCTCTGGGGGTTTTTGCAAATGTGTGAAAGTGTCAGAGAGCTAGCAGGGGGGATTTGAAAAGGATCAGGCTGAGGTTTCATGGGCAGGTGTGCAATAGATTCTCAGAAGTATTTGAAATGATTACTCTAGATGAGAGGCCTTGAAGGGCCTATTTCTAACCCATCCTAATGAAGTTAGCAGTGGGTCTCCCTCTGGAAGGTCACAGACTCCCATGATACATGTACATTCTCCTTGGATTACAGATTAAACCTTATTAATATAAACCTTGTTAATATGCCAGCTGTTCTTTCAGCACTGATCTCTAAGTACAGCTATTCCAGTGGTGCATGTCCCTTACACCTACAGCCTTGTTCTTACCAGACCTTGGTGACAACTTTGCATTTTTTTGTACACAGAACAGGCCTACCCTGCTGCTCAGGGTTCAGGAGGGCTCAGGCAGTGCCTGCGTTATCATCCAGGAATGCTGTGAGGAGTTTGACAGAAATGAACCAGGCTTCCTACTTCCCCAGATGGTTCACCCCATCCCTGAATTTTCTCCCTGAGTTCCCTCTCTGGCTCAAAATATGTTTTTTTTTTCTATTCAGTTTCATTTAAAATGTGTCCCAAATGTTCTTAAAAGTCAGAGGAAGTAACACAAAAAGACACTCCAGCCTTGCTGTGTTATCAGATAGCATTAAGTGAGAACTGATAAGGTGACCAGTATTCTGTTTTAGAAGTGCATATAGCTTAGATTTTTTCCTCTCAGATCTTTTCATCACTTTCAGGGATTAGGAGAGTCTCCAGGCTGCCAAAAAGCTCTTACCAAAAGCAGGCATCTTCTATATCATCTGACTGAAGCTCATGGCATCATCTGAACAGGAAGACGAACTTGGAACAAACTTTCCGTGTTTCTTGTAATACTGCTGAGTGCCAAAATTACTGGGATGTTTTCTATAAGTGGCTGCTTTTTCAGTAGAAATCCTACCCTAAACCTAGTGAGTTTTCATAGTTAATCTTCCATTTCTGATAGGAGAAGTTTGGGGCCTGACTGATGTTTCTTGACAAAAAGAAGTGTATTTCTGGAAACATTCTGACTGTTTTCCACTTAATGCTGAAAAATCTCATTCTCCAGAGGCACTCTCTCTAGAGAGCAATGCTACTCCTTCTATCTGCAAATAAAGGTAGAGAGGTGATAAGGTATTTCTGATATACATCATGACTGTTGATGCTTTCATGATCTCAGTGATGATTTCCTGACTCAGACTCTTGAACATATCTCTTGGAGATTTTAAGTAACGCTTCATCCTTGCAATTTTTGTCTATTTCTGCCTCTTACTGTATTAATAGGCTCCTTTATGCTATTACCTTTTGTTGCCATCAGAATCTAAAGCTGAGGTGAATTCTAGGCATAGCCTTTTTCCATTATTATCTTTATTTTGAAGGAATCATTTGTCTTCATTATCTGCAGCTGCATCCTGAAGGATTTTGAAAAGGTACATATGATATTTTCCCCCTATGGGATCTTGGGCTCTATGCAGGGCTTTCCTCCCTCCTCCTGCCTGTTAAAAAAAAGAAGTTTCCGCTCCACTGCTGGCGTGACAGTATAGAAAGTGTCTCACAGACAAACTGTCTCTCAAAGAAGCAAGAATCCTAAAATCCATCAGATCCATGTCTAAACCTCATTCTTTCCCTGCTGCATTATGAATTAGTGTACCCTGCTGCAGTTTCTTTCCCTCTGCAGTTTTCAGCATATTCCACCTTTTTAATTTCCTCTGTAGCTCTGCCTACAGCTGGCAAACTAATCAGTTTGCATGAGCAATGCACCTCAAAATATTTGTTTATGTGGAATGAGTCTAGCTGCATTTTCTGTTTCCCATCATCTGCCGGTCATCTTAATCTCTTTCCATGTTTGGTTCATGTACTGAGCTCAAAGAACAATTATTTTATTCAGGCAAGGAAATGAGGCACCAGAAAAAACATAACATGAGCTAGCTGTGAAAATGAGTGTTTGGCACATTTTAGCATGAAGAGAAGCAGAGACTTCTAGTAATAGCACAGGTAAGAGAGTTACAAGGTCATTGTGTGGACTTACAGAAACCTACAATTCCATTTCTTCCCACTACAGGGTCTACACGGCTACAGACCTCTGTTGCCACAGAGTATTGCAGAGTGTTGCAAACATCTGGCTTAGACTTAGACAGCTGTTGAACATAGGTAATTTCAGCTTCACTCCTTTTGCCTTCAGTCAATCCCTCCCACAGTCTTTGTTGCTGTGACCTACATTGTGAGCAAATGCTTTCTGATGGCATTTCAAAGGAAACTAATCTTGCACTCGAACTGAATCATGGCTGGATTCATCTGTGCTCCATATTCTGTGCATATGTAAGTTTATTTCTGCCTCCATCCCAGAGCAGCAAATCCTTAATGATCTGTCCTTAGACACAGGCTCACCTGCAGGCACAACTGCCTGGAAGGAAGACTTCCAGGGCTTTTCTTTTTCCAAAAGCTAAGCTGCTGCTGGCTACAGGGACTAAAGATTTATTAATGCTATTCAATGTTTTCCAAAATTCTAATGTGCAAAGGAAGATAAAAGCTTTAATTAATAACTTTAAAAACATGCCATAAGACTTATAATGATGCTGCAGTAATTACCACATACCCTGGTTATACTGTGCTAACCAAATCCCCTATCCAATTGTACTGTCAATAATACACCATGTGGAGAGCAGGATACCAGTGTCAGTGTTTTCCTCAGAGTGAGGCATCCTCACAGTCTCCAGAGCTCTGGGATCAACAATGAGACAGAGTGAAAGAAAAATACAGGAAAGGCAGCTACTCAGAGAGCTCTTTTAAGTTAAAGAATGTACTGTTAGATTTCTGCCTGAAAATGGTGACATTGAAATGGCCCTTTGAGAATGATGTATCAATATTAGTCTCCTAAATATGTCATGTACCTACACCCTATGAGGCAACGTTTTCTTTATTTATTTCTCCAAAGTACACTGCCCATTCCCTTCCTGTTCAAGGTGCTGAAGCATGTGCTGCTGCAAACCATAAACTTGTCCTTACTGTTTTCACACAGACAGTGCAATTGTCCAGGCTTTATTAAATCCTTGCTATTACAAGGGGACAGTCTGATTCAGGCCTTGCGGCACTGTCACATTTACACAAGCACTCACTCCATAAGAGGGACTGCTGCAGAGAAAGTGCTATATTTACAGATTTGAACCTTGCCCTACCCCACTCTCTGGTGTGGAAGGGTTAGAGTTTGCATCCCTCTGAAGCATCCTCTCATAGACTAAGAGCAATAGCATAGAATAGCAGCAGTTTGTTTGCAGTCTCCTCCCAGAACAGGACTGGGATTATCCCTGCACCTATAGGCTCCTTTACCCAGGTGAAATGCTTCATGCAGCCACCAAAGATGCAAAAGGGAATGAAATCAGCTGCAGTCATTTCTGACACTGAGGCCCAGGGCTGATGGGCTTCCTTCCAGGGACATCTGGTCATTAACCCTCACAGAATAAGGGCTTTTAGGTCCTTTCAGCCAGGACAATGGGCTATATGCTAGGAAACGCTAACTTCGTGCAGCACAGACTTAATCACACCTTTTGGGACTTTGCAAGCTGGTAGCTATTGATCGAGGCAAGGGTGATGAAGCGAGGTCACAGCTGCCTTCATCTTTCATATGGGGTCCATGGAGACCACACGTAGTAGCATGCAGAGTTCCCTATTGATTCAAGTGGCTTGGCAATTAAAAACCCCTGTTTGCATCCTTTCAGTCATTTACCTTTCACCAGATGAAGCCAAGAGGCTCCGCCAACCTCAGCCAATGGCTGCCCAACCAAGTTGGATGCACTCAGCTGTAACTGCAGATAAAGCTGAGCACAGCTTCATTTCATGCAAGTGAGAGCTGCCTGAGACACACACACCCCCAACAGATGGGGCAATGTTTCCCAGACACAGACTGAGGCCACAAACCTGGTGAAATGAACATGGTGTGGCTCTGGAGAAACGCCTTGCTGTGGGGAGAGCTGAGAGGGGAGGCACTAAAGCAAGGCTGTGTGAATGATTTATTTTCTGTGTTGCTTAAACCTCCCTCCTGCCCCTCCAGCTCACCACTGAAATTTAGGAGATGACAAGCTCCATGTGGATCATTTGGACCCCATGGGGAAGAGGAGTGTGTCTTTCTGTCCCCAGGACTTTTGTCCCAGGGCGTTTACAAAGGCTGAAGCTTGGGAGGGCCTCAAACCATCTTTGTTCAGCGCATAGCACAGTAGAGTTGGGGCAGTAAAGGGGTTCAGTCCCCCTGTGCACTCCAATAATACCTATGGTAACAACTATGGCAAAGGAATGGTCTCAGCCCAGTCAGCTCTAGGGCTAGCTTAAAGCACATATGGACTTGCCATCAGGGAAGTGGATGTGTCTTTTCATAAATCACTTTGTTGCCTAAATAAAATAAAAGGCTATTTCAATTTCTGAGCCACAGTTTTATAAAACAATAGTCAAGAATGCCCAGTTTATCATGCACATGGATGACAAGACAGCAGAATAATGCATTCAAGCTAGAAAGATTCCCAGAAACAATAGAGAACTTTGCCATGTGTTGTGGAGAAAACATCTCTGGTGAAGGCTCATGTAGGCTGAATGCCTCCTGGCTATTCTTGCAACACTACACATGAGAAGACAAATTATGCCCTTAAAGTCATATACACAAAAGGCACTGCTGCTATTTTTATAGTTAGAAATGCAACTGGCATTCTCCAAATGGACTTTGAAAGAAATTCTTTGGGCCTATGCCAGTAGTTTCCCTGAGCAGCCCTGCACCAAGATCTCCTGTGTGTGTGCTTGGACAGCACATCCTAAGCAGCTTCAAGCAAGGAACTGTCTTGCTGTCAGGTGAGCAGCACTGAACACAGCTTGCAGGGCTGAAACCTCAGCTGGGTGGAGTGGAAAAGCTGTGTAAGACATCCTTAGGTGTAAGGCCACCCTTGCATCTATTTTGAAGGGATAGAAGTGTGTCCCACACAGACACCTTCTCTTCATGGCTGCAATTGCTGGCCATTCACCTTCCTGTCATTTCCTCCATTCCTGAGCCTTATTCCCAGACTCAGCCAGAAGGACATACCTTGCCTTTCAGGCAGGGCCAGAGGAGGAGCAAGAGCTGCTTCCTTCCTGACTCAAAGCAAGTTTTGGGCTGCTCAATGGCACTGCCTCTGTGTATTACATCCCTGTTGCTCCATGAGCTCTTCTCCCATTTTGTTGCTGTGGATAACCCTCCAAAGCCAGCTAGTTCCTTCCATCTTCTGTGCAGCAATACTAAACTCTGGACAGTGCAGAAACTCAGTGGACACCACTGGGAACATCTGTCCAAACTACAGAGAGAAAACTTGATTTTAAAAAGCACCTTTACATATATGTGGATAACTCTGGTAGTAAAATCCTTGCAAAACAACAATGTAATTTCACAGGGATAAGTTTAAAACTGCTGCCCAGAGTGCAGTATAGCAGGGTGATTAAGTGCCCCGAGGACTGGTCAGCTGAGAGGGAGATTCACACCATTCCCAGGCAGTGAGCACCGTGCTGTCTGTAGGTTCTCATCATTTCCTTGACAGTGATCTCATCTGTTTACGACCAGCTCTGTGAACTGTTGTCTTTACCAGCTGCATGTTAGTGGCTGCCATCAGAGGCTTGTGCTGTGCCCAGGACAAAGAGGGGTGCCCCCCTGCCATGCCCACGGGCTGCCTCTGCCGCCAGCCACCCAGCTGGGACACTGCTGCCTGCCAGGGGAACTGTGCCTCTCTTGAACCGGCTCCAGAAACTTCACACTTAACTCCTGTCTTGCTTATAGAGAAATGGATTTTAAATTCTTATCCCAATATCTTCTTCTTCAAGATACCAACTTTTTCTCCTTAATTTCCCCCTGTATTTACTTTGTGTTATTAGATGATGAAAACTGGCTAATGGGCAGCCTAATTATTGCAGCATCCAAATGACAGGCTTCAGGCAAAATGATAATTACTTATTCAAATGTATTCATAAAATTAACATATCCTGAATAAATTCAGGCTTAATTTAACAGGCCACTGCACTTATTACAAGCATTTAGCACATGCAATTGTTAAAACTTAGTAGAGAGCAACTTACTCTTTTAAAAAATATCCGGGTCAGAAGTAGATGTAACCATAATTTGCCCTAACAAGAGCAAATGTCAAACAGTTTAGGGAGCTATACAGCAATTTGTTCAAATGCATGTAAGTTAAAAAGCCTACAAAGAAGCTCTTCCCAGGCTCTTAATTATGGCCAAGTATCCAAACCCTTCTTTATATTTTGTTTCTCAGCCAAAATCAAGTTATAGAAAAAGTTATAAATTCCCTTTCTCTCCTCCTCCCCCCTACTTTGGAACAGATTCAGGGCTTTATGCTGAGATCTTTCTGTGGTTCCAAGTATTATATTTGAGATTTTTTAGACTTTTATATACAATGCAGATCATTCCCCACTGACATACTAACACACTAAGTACTGGTTGTGGTGAGAGGGGAAAGAGCTATTTGTCTTCACACGAAAAATCTCATGTGCCACAGCATCAACCTCCATGGCAAAATCAAAAAGCTTTGGGAAAATACTGGAATGGTTCATTTCATAGCACCATTCACCCTACCTGCTGGAGTGCCCTGTATTCCTTCTGTCACTAAAACTGTGTCACTCCTACATGGCTCATTGTATTTCAGCCCAGTTTCCCAACACTGTGGGGAGGTCTTTCAATCATGCCATCTCTCTATCTTTCAGTCAGGGGGAAGTGAATAACTTTTGAAAAAAATGGGTCACTTTACAATGAATTGAAAGAAAAGCAAGTGAGCACTGTGTTCATCTTCAACTAGGGCTACAAGAGCAGTGTGAAAAGCAGGTCCTGTGACAGGATGGCTATTTCATACAAACACAAACACACACTACACCTCTCTTGCCTCCTTCCTCCTTTCTTGAAAACACAGTTTTGTGTCCATACCACTTGGGACCCTGACTATAAGGTCAGGAGAAACATTGCAATGTGTCCCCCATCCCAAGTCCTGAGGTATATTCTTAGATATTTTTCTAGCAGTAAACACTGGCAGTAAACCAGTGGATTAACTAATTCTCCTGTTACTTAAACAATAGCAAGGAAGAAAGCTCTGTACCTGAAATCTGTGCATTTACAGCACTCTGACCATTCCCATAGCTGCCCTGTGACCTGATTTCTTTTGTTGCTGCAACAAAATCAACAACAGCAACATTTCTGTATAACCTGTACTAATGGAAAGCATTACAGACCCTTACTGTTTATGCTTCCTGTTCATCAGATAGTATTGATACCCAGTTCATTAAAGGAATTATGGAGTAAATCACTGTCAAAAGAACATGATGCCAGTCAGTCCAGATGCTTCCAATTTACTTCACTAAAATACTTCTGATTAAAACACATTACTAGTGACGTGCCTTAAAAGGAACTTGGACTTCAAGCTCCATAATAACTGCAATATGTTCTCAGTCTCTAGCCTTGCCACATGCCTAAGCTCAGTGTTAAAATTTCCTGCAAAGAGAGTTATTAGGTGCTTACTTCAGAGACAGGCTTTCTCACTGCAGTCATTGCTGATGTCCTGGCACACCCTACAGAGGATCATGCAAATTAATATCATTATTTAGATGTTCCAGACTCACTATGCATCATTATGGCATAGTGTCAGTTCTACATAAACTTCTACATATGGAACATTTTAAAACTCTCCCAACTGCAGCAAGAGAAATGGAAAGCAATAGCTTCAGCAATCATCAGCGTCTGAGAAGCAGCAGAATCCCAGTGGTGACATGAACTATATATTAGTGCTCAAAAGATCTTCCCCAGTAACTTTGATATGTAGGCTCCCAGGATCTCAGGGAAAGGTCTTTAGGCACAGGGTTTTGGAGGAGAGAGCACCTTTACACTGACCCACTGTAGCTATTCCTATCTGCAATTCTGCAAGAACACTGCAACTCCAATTGCACCTTTGTCTCCCAGCACCAGCAGCTCCTTAGACACCAAAGCTTCAGCCCTTTGAAACCTTCTGTGAACTCATCAGATTTATGATGAAATCAGTCCCCCAGCTCCTCATGAACATCCTGTGAAGATTGAGATACATATCTGCGGGGCTTTTAAGAAATCTGTAGTTCAGACAGTCACCTAGGCTGTCACATCCTTTCTGCTTGAGTGACTGAGCTGCCTCTCCTCGTGAGCAGCTGGTTTGTGCAGGTGAGCAGTATCTGGTAGAAGACTGTGGTATTGTCTGCTGCAGAAACCTTTTCCAGCTTCACCACCTTCTCTCATTGCAGTGTGTGACCATACAGCAAATTCTAACAGCAAATCTTACTCAAGCTTATACAAGAGTTTAGCTGCCATGTTCCTCTTTGCTCTGAGAACATGGCCAAAGAACTGTGTGCCTGCCACAGATCATGTCAGCAGAGCATCAGGAGTTCCACTTCTGACATGGCAGTGCTCTGAGAGCATGCATTTTAAAAATATTCAAAGACTCTGGATTCTGCAGCCATGTGGGATTTGGGGCTTCCTGTTAGCAGAATTGTTCTCTTTGCACTCAGGGTGCAAGAAGTGATGACTTGAGCTAAAGCAGCTCTAGGTCTCCAGAGCATACAGCATGCAATGGGACAGCTCTGATCCATACAAAAAAAGCTGGTGAGACAGATATCTGTGAACTGAACTATTCAATGCAGTATCACATTTCTGAAAATTTTTTTCATATTTTGAGTTTTCCAGTGGATTATTTTGAATCCGGCTTCACTGTCTGCTCTGTTTACTGGTTAGGATGCTTATTTTTCCTGAAGAAAATCAATAAATGTTTTATGAAAGCAGCTTAAGAATAAAGTATGGAAAATCACAGGAAAATCCCAAAATGAACTCTTCTTGCCTAAGGGCAGAGAACATGGCTGATGGATCCTAGTATTCCACTCATGTGGGCAAGTGTTGTTGTTGTGGTGTTAGCCATGTGCCAAATTGCTGCAGATCCCCATGTAACCCTTTCTTTGTCTCACTGGAGCACTTGCTTATCAGCATGGCCCCTGCAGTGCTCAGCCCCAAGCCTGTGGGCACAGAGGCTGGCACTCACAGCCACCCCAGCTGGGATGCCCTCAGGCTTTGTCCCTGGTCTGCTGCTGCCCTTCCAAAAAAAAAGTACAGGTCCCCTGAAGATCCAGCTTTGTGCAGATGGCTTGGATACAGAGGATATCTAAAATAGCTGTAGAAAGTTATGTTTGGACATAATACTGAATATTCACTTGTACTGTCTCCATTCCAGGACTGTTCAGACAAGGGCAAGACAAAACCTTTAAACTTCAAGGAGGAAGACTTCTCACCCTCTTTTCTGGCTGTGTTCTGCTGCCTTTGTATGGAGAAGTGCCCTCAAACATAACCAGCAGTATGTAATACACTCACAAGGGAGGTTCCCTCACGCACTCATTTCTAGGGTCAGAAAGTCCTTTGGCCATCAGCACTGAGCACTGCAGGGCTCGGGAGTCTGGCTTGTAGGGCACAGGGATGTGCAGGACAGCAGATGGGCACTGGTGTTTGTGCATCCAGGGGTCAATCAGCAGCCAGCCAGACAGAGCTGGGCCATGTTTGTCACCAGTCAGTGCTTGGAACCTCAGAGGGTTTCCAGCCCAAGTGACAAAGTGCTGCTTTTAGAGCACAGAGCATGAGGGGAAGTTTCTGCTTGCCCACCAATACACGTAACTGAGCCAGGCTCTGTCCCTGGCTCATTACCCAGAGCCACAGACAGCATCTCTTTGACCTGAATCTGGAAGACAGTATCTGTGAAATACCTGGGGCCCTTGGCAGACATCCACATGCTATCAAATAATTAACAAACCACTTATGTAACCCATAGGTGCTCCACTATCCTGGCACCTTTGCCTATGAAAGTCCCTCCCTCCTGTGTGCAGAGAGCCTGAAGCTTCCAGGACCTTATTCTGCTAAGCAAGCATTTAACAGTCAGACATCATGAGACTTAATTTTTGTGGATGCAAGCTACAGTAACTCTACTCTGGTTCCATCACCTCATCTAAGGGTATGTGTGTGTGTGAATTCATGACTTTTTACACAAAAAGTGGATAAAACTGTCTCTGTTGGCTGCCATGGCATTATTCAACTTCCATGTTCCCAAAAGAGCTTAATCTCAGCAATGGAAAAAAAAGCAGGAGACAACTGCAAGGCTTCTGGCCAATAAATTCACTCCAAATCCTTGAGTGCCTAGATTTGAAGGCTTTTAAATCCAAAAGGACTCACAAAATGCAATTTGGCCTTTGCACTTTCAACAATGAGCCATAAAACTAACACCCTGGACTAGTTCTAGTCTCTGTTCATAGGAATTTACCCATGCACCAGTAAGTTTATTATAACTTCACAAAAGTCAATCAAGTGGTGAAGCTTCCACACTGAAATTATTAAAGAAAGGAACTTCTGTCATGCCAGACTGCAAACAAAGCTTAGGGGAACAGCTTCAAGCCTGGAAGAAGAAAGTTCCCAGTTATTCAGGGTAGCTCATATCTCCAGAGGCTGTTTTTAATCATAGCTCCTACAAGCTCATCACATAGCTCATGCTTTACTACTTGGATAGTAGTTGCCAACTGGATGGAAACCTGACTCAGTATTTTCCAGTTGATGGGAAAGTTTTCTGAAGGACATTTGCTTTAGCAGCACAACAGCTTAGCTAGAAATGAAACACAGAAATCACTGCTTCCATGAAATGGACTCACTGGCTTTAGACAGTGAGAAGCTCATGCCAATCCCTTGCTGAACCCTCACAAACTGTGCATCAGGGCTGCTTCAGACACAGCTGGAAAAGGTAATTTTTAAGAGTGGCATCTTCTCTTGAATTGGCAAAACAGCCCTGCTACTCACTGGCTTTGTCTCTACTGCTTGCCTCTTCAGCTTGTAGCAGCTCCCACATCCACCACACACCTTGTTGGAGATGGAGACAAAGCCTTTGTGGTGTTGGTGGGCTCTGGGTGCTCTGGGATATGACTTGTACCAACATGTCCTGCAACACAGTGTTACTGACTGCTCAGCCTTGATGTGGCAAGACAGTTTTGTCTGCATCCCTGAGCAGCTCTGAGCGAGCTCAAAGCCTGGCACTTTTTTGTGGAGTCCCTTTGGCACAGCTGATTGCACAAAGCAGATCCAGACACTCCTGAAGTGGAACTTGTTTATAACAAAACACCCAACTATTTTAATTTGAATTTTAAAAGAAGCTAGACAATAAAGATAGATCCCTGCCATCCTCCCTCTTGGTTTTGTTCTTACTGGGGGCAGCTTCAGTGGTATCCAAACCTTAATGAACTAATTTCACCCCTGCCTCAGTGTGGGCCAGCAAGCACTGTATTTAATTGATACCAACAGAACCAAGGTCTTGAAACAGGATTTGGCTTAAGGTTAGACTGTAGAAGAAAAGAGCCCTCTCTTCAGCTGCAATATGGTATCCTGAGTGCTGCTGGCAGAGAAAGCAAGCATGACCTGTCAGAGCAGAGGAGATATAAAACACTGTTTCTGTCCTCTTGTGCTTCTGTAGGCCACACTGCAGTAAATAGAACAGCTGGCTGATTTCTCCATGGCATGAGTAAGTTTTGGTCCTGTTTTCCTGTTGTGAGTATGAGCAGAATCCAGTGAGCAGGGCATGTGTTCTGCTAACATTGAATCTTTTAAAAATCTTATATGATTGTGTGACATGAAGCAGAAAAATCATTCTTGCAAAGATAAAAGCTGGTCAGATAAGAGTGGATATTGCAGTGAAATAAGTAGTGCTCCTAGTCTCAATCTCCAGACACTTCCAAGGCTGAAGAACTGAAGACTATCTGGTTCATTAGTGGAATGTCTGTTCAGCTTGAATCTAATATTGACAGTGCTGCAGACACAACTCTGAGCCAGAATAAATACATTAAATTTGATTTTCATTCATTCTTGAACTATGGCCCTGGTTTGTGAAACACTTAGTTCTCCAAGAATGAAAGGTTGAATCACCAGAAGTGAGAGTTGTAACATGGAGGGGGAGTGAAGCCACTGGAAATTCTCCTTGCCACAGGTGAGAAGGTAGGAGAAAAGCAGCATTCCTCAGCTTTATTTTTCTATGGCTGAAACAAGTAAAGTCTGTCAGATTCTTGTGGCTCTCTGGTCAGGCCTGAGGTGCTTGGGTGTGACTACAATAAGTACTAGTCATGACCACGATGTTATTTGTCCTGCAGATACAGCTGGATACTTTGTGTCTCAGTGGGGAGCTCTGGGCTTTCTTCAGAGATGCAGCAGGAAGGGGAAAGATCTCACCTTGTTTGGTATGGTTCAGCTGAATCACAGTTCCAGCAGTCACAGCATACAGGAATTGTTCCTCTACAGGGAGGAAGAGGGACAAGAGGGAGAGAGGAGAAAGAAGGAGAGAGGACAGAAAGAAGGAAAGAAGCAGAGCTCTGGGTTCAAGAGAGCAGCCTGCAGCTCTCTGAAAAGCCTTGCCATCCACTCGCTCTCCATCCCTTTGTGCTGCCCCAGGAGGTGTTCCCTGACAGCACAGGGCCTGCCAGCAGCAGGGGAACTCCACACTGGCTGCAGCAGAGGCTAAAAAGGGTTTCAGCCCTAAACAAAGCACTGCTGGCTTTTCAATTAAAAACACCCCCAAACAGCTGTGAGTTATGCCCAATAAGTTTAATAACCGAGGAAACCATAGCAAGTGACAACTACAAAATACAAAGCAGACAAGAAAATTGATGGCATAAAAGTGGGAAGGAATAGTGTCTGAAATGCAAATTGAAAGCAAAATACACTTAACAGAGGATCTGGGTTCAGCTATAACACACACGGTCACATACAACACCGCATTAGTAACAGCACACACAGATACTCCTCATACTGGGGCTTTTCACAGTTCTCCACTTCATCCCAGATGACAAGTAAATTGATGTTTTTACTCTCTTACATAAATTCTTGTGCACACAACATCATCAGCACCAAAGGTCTGGAAAAGAAATAAAAATCAATCAGAAGAGCTAGAACTAGCAAATATTTAACACCATTTCAAAGTGTTATTTTTACAAAGTAATTAGTTCTACAGTAGAAATACTTTTTCTTATGTCTTTTGACAGATGAGAGTAAAGAAAGAAGTCATTTTGAAAGAGGAATGCAATGTAAATGACCTGTTTTTCAAGGCAGGATGGATTTTGTCAGAATGATAAATGATGCATAAATTCTCTTTTTCTGTAGTTTCTTGGCATGAATTGATAAATAAACATGAGAAAATAAAGTGAATTTGGAATGTACTGTTGTTATATTTAGAAACAGTTGCAGCACTTTGAACTAGAAATGCTGAGGGTGGAATTCAGATGGCATGTTCCAAAGGTATTCTTTGATATTTGCAGATATAAATCCAAGCAGGCAAATGAAAGCAGTGGAGGAAAGATGAAGACCAGGAGAATGTACACCTGTAAGCATAATTCTGCTGCAAGTGGCTGACAGCCCATGCTGGATACCAAACCATCCCTTCCAGGCTGGAGTGTGGGCAGTGCCAATGACAACCTTCCTTCAGGACACTGAGCCCTTAGCAGTTAGGCATGATAAGGCTCTGGAATGCCCTACAGTTTATCAGGACATGCAGGCAGGACAGTGATTATTGGGCTGTTTGAGAAAGCTATCTGATCTCAAAGTGTTTGTGTGTCATTTCAGGTCTGGCAGGCTAAAATTTAAGCAATTAAGCATGAAGGAAATGATCGAGGCAAGAGTGAGGAAATAGAGACTGCAAAACCTTCCCACTCAGCTGTGCTGACAGAAGGTTTGGAGCTCAGCACTAACAAGCTCTGAGGTGGGATGTCTGGCTGTGGTCACTGCCAAGGTCTCACTGAATGCCCCAGTGTGTTATGAAAATTCAGCTGGGCTATTTGTTTTAATGCTTTCTACACCTGTTCTGGCCAATACTTTGAAAAAACTTGGCTTTAAAACTGACTCTGGCTTATATTTTGTTCCCTTTGTTGGGGACACAAGTTTGGAGGTACAGACTTTGTTTTTATGCATATCAATATCATATCAGTGCTTAATATATATTTTTAGATTATACATGAACACATCTGGAAGTGAGCATTAAAGGATATGGATAGCTCTCTACTGCCCACAGCACCAGCTGCAAATACCCTTATTATGTCTTCCTTCAACATTTCCAAATTATCCACAGAGGCAAAATTCAGCAGGAGCTTTGCCAGAGAGAGGAAGTCAGAGTCAAGACCATCCAGGGCTCGAGGTTTTCTATGGAGACTGTAAGATTCCTGCAACAGTGATTGTCTTTCACACTCAGGCACTGCTAAGCACAGGGAGGTTTGGGTCCCCTGCTGCTACCTCTACACAAATCACAAACAGTAGTGAACCAGTTCCTGTGCAGGGTTCTCCCAGAGCTGGCACAGCCCCAGTCTGGCAGCTGGGGGGCACAGCCATGCAGCCACACCTGAGATGGGAGTGGGTGCCACACCAGCCAATTCTAAAGGGAAAGGCTGCAGCAGCTGTTTGCCAAAACTCAAGTAACCTCCCCGACAAATTTATGTCTGCTCTTTCAGGCAAGTTAAGAGGGAAACTCCTTCCCCTAAAGCTGTGCAACAGCAGTTATTCTCAGAACAGATCAGCAGTTCTATTGAGGAGGAACACTGCAGGGAAGAGCAGATTGAAACAGATGTGATTCATACGGCAAGGGAGCCACTGCAGATCTGAGTGTTTGAAATTGCAGTGTCCAGTTCTGAGACTGTGCTGCTGGGCAGAGCTTGCTCCTGAGACAGTGTAGTCTGACCGGCAACTTCCTTGGAAGATTCGCAGGAGAGAGTGTGGAAATAAAGATTAAAATTTGTGGAGGAAGAAAAGGACATAAGAGTTTCTGGGAAAGCTCAGTAGTGTATAGGTGAGTAGCAGCACCACAGACTGATTGCTGTGCACTCAGAGCCACAGCTCAGCATGTTTGTGACACAGGACACAGAAGTTTTTTACTTCCAACATCCAGCTCCAGCTAGACTTCTGGACTTCCAGAAATTTCAGGCAAAGGACTACATTCAAATTACTCTGAACAAAAATTAAGTGCAGAAAACATGGACATATTCAGGGAACTCAAATTTAAAATCAGTTGCTACACACAAGGACTCCACAACACACCAGTCTCACAGTCTGGAAAACCACCATAATTTAATACAATAATGTCTTTAAATCTACATTGCAAAGAGCTAGAAATCATGCAAAACATGATTACAATTATTCTGGAGTACCATGTAACCACTGGGCACTTCTCAAACAACCAAGAAAACATCCTTTCCTTGAAGACCCAGCTTAGGTTATGTGGCCTCTGACCTATTTCAGGAATAAGCTGCATTTTTTAGCATTTAGATTTCATACCTTATACACATTCAGAGGATTAACAATGCAGTTGAAGCACATAAATAAAGGGCTTTACTGTCATGGTTATGTACAGATTTATATGTGGACTTACACAAAAGGTGTTTTCCTATCTTACTGTGACTTACTACCATTTGTTGATAAAACTCCACTCAGTGTTACTAACGAAAGCAAAGAGGAACATGTTTAAACTTGTTGCATTCTTTTTCTTGTGGTAACTCACAGAAATGTCTCATGTACAGCTGGGCCCAAGGTCAGGGGAGGTTCCAAATCCAAAGGGTGTTATTCCTTCTATTCTTCACACTTAAATCCTTGTATTCAGTGGTGGGATAAAGCAGTTTAGTGTCTATGGTTCTAATTCTAGACTCAAAAGGAGTGATAGCTCCTGTCCCAATAAGCACACTTTAAAGATTTCCGTGACCCAAAGCAGTAGAACTGCCAAATGAAAAGAGAATGAGCAATCCTGGCTATTTGGTGAAGTTCCATCAGAGCAACTAAAAAAAAAGTACAATGCTATCAAACTGTAATTCAGATATAATGAGAAGATGCAGGATTTTCAAACACCACCTTCTCATTGGCTTGGAAAGGTCCCACTTACCTCATAAAATGCCACAAGGCAAGGCCTCTATCTAAATCTAAAATAGGATTTTAAATGTGCAACGACTGCAAATTACAGAATTGTTTTCTTCACTTAGCTTGTCATAATCTGTAGCTAAGAGTCCAAAAGCACGCTGCAAACAAAGCCCTGTGCAGGGGGATAATCCAATAAATTGACCTCTCTCAGTTCACTCAAAATCTGATGACCACTGACATCATGAGAGATTAAAAGAGAATTACAGGGCAGTAATATATTTCTGTAGGAGCAAATCTGCTTTTTGAAGGCTTTCTTTATAAACATTTGCTGGGGAGCCTTTGTGGTAAGTGGAGCACACAGCATCATGAGGAAGAGTGTCATTGAAACTATCACCTGGGAAAGGTCACTTCTGCCAGTGTATGCAAAAATCCCTTTCTCTGCTCTTGACTGATCAAAATGCAGAAGCAACTTACAAAAGGAAGACAGAATCCATCAGCAAAGTGATGGAGAAAAGAAGGTATTACTTAAATGAATCCTCAGAAAAGGCTTTGTCCACATGCAAACTTCCATGTTATCTAGAACAAAGATGTAAGTCTTCACAACAAAGGCATGTTGCCTATTTCCAATTTCCTCCCAACTCCCATAATATTTTAGGAAAGAAGTTGATCCTTACAAGGCCATAGTCACTGAATGTGCAGCCCCCACTTTCAAACTTGGCTATTAATAGCAAATCATCCAACATACAACCTCATGTTCCTCAGGATATCAGTTGGCAGCACCATGCAAAATTAGGTGATTTCTCAAGGAGCCTAAATGTCAGGATTTGTTTTTGAGTCCTGCTATATTATACAGCTCCCCCAAAGTCATGCAGCAAATGAATGACAGAGATCTGAGACAATGGCATCTCCATTATTTTGGAGATAGTTATAGTTACAGTTGAAAGCCAGTGCACAGAGGACATCTAAGCTACAAGTGATATTACAAAAGGCTGCATTCAGGACCAGCTGCAGCCAAAATGCAAATGGCTTTGACTTCTTTCTTTGTTTGGGATGTGATCCAGACAAGGCTGCAGTAGTAAGCAGGGGCTGTAGATCCCTAAGCCCCCTTGTAAATCTGCTCATGGCAAAGAGTAAATTAAAGCATTAGGCCCATGCAACACACACACGTGCATTCTTACAGGCTGCTGAACTTCTGTCAAGGCTGCTCTAATGAGGACAGCAGCAGCCCCCTCATTCTGAGCTTGATATGACTAGACCCTTCTTTTCATAACTGATTTTATAAAAGACCACTCTCCAAAAGTTATAGAAAAGTTAAACACTTAGGTAGTTTGACACTGCTTGATACAAGGCTTAGGCACATCATGCATTTCAGCATTCCGCTGCAAAATCTCTTTCCAAATCTGCACTGACCCCTCTCACCTATGATGTTTCATTTCAGAAGTCAGCAAAATCATTTAAAAAATGTTCACTCGCTCATCTAGGCTCCACAGCTCACCAGTTTTAATCAACTATGGCATGATTTTCCTGAGGAGGGAATGTAGAACAGAAACCATGCTTGAACCCCCACCAATGTTCTGATCTTTGACCCTTGCTACAATTGATTCTGAGAACCCCTGTGTGATAGGTGAACTGTGTCAAATGTGGTCAGAGGCTGTTTTTAAAGCCCCTCTTCAGTAATCACCCACTTTAAAATGTTTGTGTGTTACAGATTAAACTTAAAACTATAGAGGCCTGAGCAGCCGTGAAAGCAGCAATGCACCTAAAGTTTGAATATAAATGTGTCTCATTTGAATAGCCAATATTTGTAAGCAGCAACCTTTAACTTTGCAAAGAGCAGACCTTTTGTTCTTCTGACTTACACAAGTGATTGATAGCTCATTAATGTCCCTGACAAAAACACACAGCAACAACGAAAACATTATGAGTGTAATAAAAGGAAGAAAAGACACTTAATTCCAGATCATAATTTTCAAACAAATAAAAGAAATATATATTTTTGTGTTATATTCTGATCTTGAGTGCTCAAATGCTAATCCAAGTATAGTTTATGAATGTATACTTGTGAATACAGATATCCTAACTCTGTGTATGCATTGCAATCCTGAAGTGCAATACAATATAAAGATACAGTCAAGACAAATAAATGTGGACTTTGGTGGGGAACCACCCTTTCCACCCTCCCTTGCTTGCACATTCCACGTAATTTTTATCTACATTGTTCAGTAATTCTAAACATGCAGTGCTGAAATCCCAGCAAATGCATCAGATGAGATTAGAAAAAACAGCTCTGACAAAAGAAGTTGCAATGTTCTAGTTTTAGATCAATGTTCTAGTTTTCAGATCAGCTTTTATATAAAGCAGAAATTGATCATCCTTCCCTTCCTTGGCCGAAAGAATTCTTTTTTTAACAGGACTTCAGGCCTATATCTGTCATTGTATGAGCCAAATATTATTTATCTACTAATAAGAGCAATTTTATTCTCCATGCTGCAAGGAGCTAAGGAGAACTGAAGGCAACTGAAGGTAAAGAAAACCTTTGCTAACTTAATAATGTGTTCTCAGCATCTGTGTACCAGAGGCCATGATGTGACTTGGAAGACCATCATTTTACTCCAAGGAAATATCTTTGAAGAACATAAGGAATTCTTCTTCCAGGATGCAAGAAAGATTGATAATTATAGAGTAATATGGTTTCTATTTTGGCTCTGTGGTAGTCATGGCAATTAAACACTGATTTTTTTATTAAATGGGATAATAAATGCATTTTATTAATATTCTGTGTTGGATAGAAAAATGATACATCCTTACACTAGGAAAATACCATAATCAAATGTATCCCTTAAGCAATGCAGAATTTTAGATCAGAATTATGTGGCAAAGCTCCAACATTTACACAGCCAATACTAACAGAGTAAAACTAATTCCTGACCCCCTGCCTGTTACCCCAAGCCTTTCCTCAATTTGTGCCTCAGTCTAACACAGTTAACATTTTTTTCTTGCAATTTCTTTCAAACTGGATAGGACTTTTCTTGATTTCTTCTGCAAATGCATCTAACAGTGAATAAGGAGTCTCAAGACTGCTTGAAAGATTTCTTTGGATAGAGAAACAGAAGCAGAGCCCTACTGAAGCACATCAGGGAGAGTAAAGAAACAGAAAACATTTCTTAGGTAAGCAGGGAGATTTGAGAAGTATGAAGATAGGAATTGTTATATATTTGAAGCAATATGGGCAGGAGCATGAATTTCAGGTCCTAAAGATCCCTAAGAAAGCTCTGAGGATGAAAGAACAAAGAGAGAAGAAGACAGAGATCTCTTCTTATTGTAATCTTGGTTTTGAAGAAGTAAGATGTAAGTGGGGGTTAGCAGACTCAGACCCAAGAAAATCTGCCAAGCATAAAATAAAATAATCTAATACTGAATTTTTGTTCACTGGAGTGATGAAAAACCCAAACACAGTGGAGAGGCTGAGAGATCAAAAGAGTCTTCTCACTAAGGGCTCTTATTCCTACCTTGTTCCCTTTTATAGCTGCTGAACACACCTCAGCCAATCCCTTCAAATAGTTTAGCTTCTAAAGCCCAAGTCTCTGAAGGAATGTTCTGGGGCTTTAAAATTAGGGACCACAGACAAGAAATGTAGCTTATCTTCTTCTGTCTCTCTCCAAACAGTAGAACCTTTTGTCACCTCCCAGAAGGGTTAATTTTGGCCATTTCAGCTTCTGCAAAGGACTAGAGGTCTCACACCCCCATTACTCCCAGAAACAAACACCTCATTGCTGAGCTTTTGGCTGTCAGATCTCTAAAGATAACCCATGTATTTCAAAGATCTGTACATTCAGTCCCATCAAATGTCATGAGGGCTTGAAAATGCTTGTCCTGTGCACCAATTATTGTCATAATACTTAATAAAGCAAAACAGTGCTCAAAGAGGTAGGAGAATGAAACTGTATATCATATTGGATAGTAAAAAACACAGAGAGAATGATCTGGATCACTTGGAAACAAATGCCAAATTTTCATAATGGCCACAGTAAAACCACACATTGCAACGAATGAACACAATTCCAGCTTGCCAGAGACAGGAAAGGGATCAATCTGGGGAAATGGAAACCAGAAAAAGAGCTAACAAAGCCTTTGCATATAAATCAGGATCATTTTAGATTAGAGTAGGGAGATGAAATCACCACAACATCAGGTGCTAGATCACTAGCGAAACAGTACATGCCATTCTGGTTTTCTTAGTTCAGGAGGGAAATTGAATAATTGGACAGGGTTAAAAAAATCACTCAAATAATGATTCAATGGAAGTTTTCTTTACATGGAAAGACTCAAGGTCTTCCAGTGGTTTAGCTTCACAACGAGAAGCTCTTCTAAAAGGTGGCTTAATCAGTGGTATTTGCAATAACAAATTTTAGGCATATTATTTAGGTTCTTTTATCCACAATATGCAATGACTGGAAGTTGAATCTACACATACACAAATTAAAAGAAATGTGTGTATTTTAACAGCAAGGAAATTAACCAATAAACCAAGTTATCGAAAGCTCTGAGTTTCTATAAATGGAAATATTTTAATAAGAAGCAAGCTGTTCTAATTTATATCCTAACTGGAAAAAGAATGAATTCAGAAAAGTTCAACAGACTGTATTAAACAAGAAAAAAGGTTAGATGGCTTTAAACCTTGGAATCCCTCTGGTTTCTTATCCAGGTTCATTATTCTTCCCCAGCAGGGTAAGTTCACATTGCTGCTTGCAGGAGGCAATTGTGTTATGAGTGGCTTTCTTGGAGCAGTGCACTTTATTTAACAGCTGCCTCACCAGCTTGTTGCTTAAATAATAAACTACAGAAATGTATTGTTAGAAAGCTGGAAAAGTTATAGTTGAGGATATATTTTGTCCACTGCATTTCAGCTAAAGATGCAAACAGAGATCACAGTACTTTGCCTCCTAAAGTTTTGTGATAATATAAAGAATTCCAGTGGTTGAGTCAAAAGAAATTATGCAGCATTGAAGTATTCATTCATTAGAAACCAGTGTGATTTCACTAACAGCAAATGTCCTCATAAGGGGTAGGTAAACAATTCCAAGATGTCTGGAATAATATTAACACCTTAGAAGCTTTTTGTTTATTCTTGGTTAGGTTTGGGTCCTGGTTGTGTTTCAGATGCAATCTCAAAAACAGAATTCCATCTGCTTTAGAGAAGCACTGGGGAAGCTGTTTGTTTTGTAAAGTGCAGAGGTTAGTTAGCATGATAGTTCAAAATAAAACCTCCCTGCTTTGATGTTTTCTTACCCACCACTCCAGGAGCCTGTCTTCTATGTCCAAACTGATGAGGCGTAACAGTCTGATCAACTATTTATGCAGAATTCACTAGTAAGAACATGTGCAGTAAAATGATTGTGAACTCGAGCTGAACTGTGCTGCTGTGTCTTTCCTCAGGTGTGGATACTGGTAGATGAATGTGGAGTGACCACAGAGGGAAGAAGCAGTGAGGACTCTAAGGAAGGAAGCAGAGCCCGAGTAACAAAGCGTGCTGCCAATGGCAGCTCACACACCACTGCGGGCACAGCGGCGGCAGCAAATGTGCAAATCTCTGCACTTCTAAGAAACTCATGAAGGCAGGCCTGAATTTGACTCAGAGGGGATCAGGGAACTGAGCAAGGTGGCAGAGGTGTGGAGGAAATTACATATTTTTCTTGAACAGGAGAGACTAGAGCATGCTAACAGCATGCAGATCTTTCCTGCTATATGCCATGTGACTGTGGATAAGAGGCAACATTATGCACAAGCCTGGAAAGAAGATTCTCCAGAAATTAGGTCAAATGCCTTGATCTCACTTTCACCAGAGAAAATCTGCAATAAATCAAGCAAATTCCTTGATGATGTTGTGAATCTACGGAGCAGAAGTGGCTGACTTGTGATTATCCTACCAGTACAAGCATGGTGAAAATTTTAACAATCAAATGCAAGTCAGAACATGCATATATCTCCTTTTGTTTGAAAAAAAAAAAAAAAAGAAAGGGAAAAAAAGCAATGTATTAATTGTAAGGTAGAGGATTATGAAAATGGTAGTTTCCCAGATGGATTTAAGTAAGGAAAAGCAGTAGCTCATACTATGTGGTAACAAAGAAACCTTAATATGGTGCATGTATTGAGCCAGTTCAAAATTCTTACCAAAATCAGCTCATCATTAGCTAATTCTCGAGTCCAGTATGTTTTGGGACCATCTCCCTCAATAAGAGTTTGTTTGCAATAGATCTTGTTTTCATTCTCCCAAGTGGCCAAACTCTGTAGGCAAGAAAACCATTAAGGAAATGCATTAATTATATTCCCCAGCAGCATGAGACACAGACAACAATGAGCAGTAGTGACAATAATTGCTCCACTAAAGGAGCAACACACAGATAGATAAAGGCAAAGGAAAAAAGTCATCAGTGGGAAGTGGTGAAATTGAGGTGCTATGGGGCATTTTGGAAAGAGATATATATTAGTAACAAAGTAATTGCAAATGTGTCTTATCAGTGTGGAGCCACTCGGTTTCCATCAAATGCTTGATGTTGAAAAGTGTAATTTAGGAACATGCTAATGTAGTGTCTACATTCCCAAGCATCTTTGTACACATATGATTCAATCTGACATGCTATTTATCACTACAAAGTCCCCTAAGATTAAAAGCATAAAAAATTGTATATATCATGTTGTGGTCATAAATAATGCAGTGTTTATCACTTACAATCTTTCCTGCTCTCTGGCACTGTGCCAAGTTAACTGTGTATTACACATATTGAGCTAACAAACTAGAATAAATCACAGCTTAATTAAAGAAATGTTGTTAGAATCCAAGTGTTTGTGACATCACTTTTTTAAGGTTGCGACTCTGGAGATTGAAACACCCTTGAGCATTTTTCAAAGCATTTGAATAATGACTATGAAGCCACAGAAAAAGAAAAGAACCTGAAACTCCAGGATTTTGTTTAACAGGCAAGCCCTGACTGTTGCTTCCACACGAGCACTGAACTATTACTCCTCAGTGCAATGGAACAGCTGTGAAGAAGGGTGCCCTGTAATGAATGTTCAAGTAATCACTTTATAACGACACAGGGGAGACATTTATTACTCTGTGATTATATACATGTACATATACACGTGTGTGTGTGCATATGTATACCTAAATTGAAGTTAACACTTTCCAGACTTTCTAAGAAAAAAAAACTTTATTTAGATTTAAAATTAGCTGTTTACTTTTAAAATATTTTTCAAAACAATAGATTTTATATGCCAACAAGCCATCTTGAATGGCAGTTATAGAAGCTGTGCCTTGAAGTATGACCACATATGATTCCCTCTTTGTCTGCACAAACAATGGATCAAGTTAGTTGGCAGTACAAAACCCTCCACCCCATAAAGTATATCAAAATCTATCACCAGTCAGCAGTTTTGCCAGATACTGCAAACTACATTCTGGAGTATTATTTTATTATCTGTCAGGCTCTGCTCTGTGGCCACATCTTGGTTATATACGCACAGCAGTACAACTTATTCCTGAGAGTGGACTATAAATAATTTCACAACACATGGAAAAAATTTACTACTCCACAAAACCCATTTCTTTCAGGTTTTTCCAACTTTCATAGCTTACAGCCATAATTATTGTTTTTCCATCTGCAGTACTAAATCCTTCTCTAGAAAGCAGGTCACATTTATTGTAGATGCATTATGTATGAAGACACTTTTGCCGAACAAGATAAATTAACAAAGCCAGCAACATTTCCTGGACAAACTGTTAAATACACGATAACTCATCCTAGAGAGAAAGTGGATGCTCTAAATATTCACTGATTCCCAGAACCTGTTTCCTTTTTCATAAATTTATATTGACAGCAATTGCACCGAGGCCAGTAAGTTCTGAATTTTTAGCAATAAAAACGGTCTCAAAAACGGTCCCAAGAATTAGGAGATATCATATTTTGGAAAGTAGATTATTTTACCAACACTGGATACTTTTAAAACTGGATCCTCATTTGAGACCACATTCTGATAATCTTTATTTGTACTTCTTTTATAAGAGTTTTATATATACTTTTATATACTTCTTTATAATTATGAGAGTAAACTGCCTGAAGAAAGCATAACTAATCTATGCCTTCAGTAATAGTTTTCAAAAGGCAGCTATGACCACAGCCCAGTTCCCCAGATCTCAGATCCCACATATCTACACCAGCAAGAGCCTGGTGTCAGATGCTGCTGGCTTAAATCCCCCTCCATGGCCACAGGAGTGGTTACAAAGGTCGAGGAGCAGGGTCTTACACACAGAACCAAGCCCAAAACACTCCAGGGAATGCACTTCAGCTCAAGGAGATGGTGTACCTGAGGCTGGTATAGTACCAGCTGAAAGTCTGTCTCACACTGGTAAAGAGCTATCTGTCAGCAAACTGGACACATGCACTTGGCAAGGGTGTGAAAGAGCATTTCAGCCCCAAACTCCCAACAGCTTGTGATCCTGCCTGAGAACTCATCTGATTCAATCTACAACAAGAGCTGTGTCACATTTGTGCACTCAACTCTGACTCTTGAGGTCTCTCTTGCTCCACCATTTCCCATGTTTCTGTCAGGGACAGAAGCTGGGGAGGGCTTTCACAGCAGTTGAGGTCTTCAGGGGAGAGGGAAGCAAAAAGAGAAGAACTAAACTCTGCCAAGCTGGAAACCAGATACCTGAACTCTGCTTTCGGGACCTGTCATGTCCTGTTGCCTTCAGATTTCAGTTTAATCCCAAAAGAGGGACAAGAGAAGTAGTGACTATCAAGAACCCTCAACAGTGCTTCAGGTAAGAAGAGGGTGGAGGGCAGCAATGCCACTGTGTTGGGATGTGGGGACATGGGCAGCAGATGCGTTTGTCCCATCTAAAAAGAACTTGGTAACACACCCTCCCTCATGCACATGCCACAGCTCTCTCTCCTCCTACCCTGCACTTTCGTCCATCCACCGTCTCCTCCTCAAAGCTCTCCCCGATTTTGAAGTTGATCTCAGTGGTGCGGACAGTGGTGGAAGTTTTGATGTAGAACTGGTCCCCGTCCTGGCGGATCTCCACATGGGGTTTGGAGGCGGCTGCCACCGCCACTTTCCTGAGCATGGCATTGACACCTGGGCGAAGCGGGGAGGAAGCAGAGCTTGAAGTCGCCAGCCGTACACTGGGCTGCCCTCGCCCAGCATCACGCAGACCGGGGAGCGGGGCGAGGGGCCGGGGCACCGCGGCACAGCTGCAGCGCTCCGGCAGGCTCCGCACGGCCGGCACTCGCGGGGAAGCTCGGCACGGAGGCACACCAGGCGGGCTCCGCACGGCAGGCACTCGCGGGGAAGCTCGGCACGGAGGCACACCAGGCGGGCTCCGCACGGCCGGCACTCGCGGGGAAGCTCGGCACGGAGGCACACCAGGCGGGCTCCGCACGGCAGGCACTCGCGGGCTCTCGCAGAGCTGCCCGCGGCACAGCGCCGGGCCAGAGGCAGCCCGGCTCCCCGGGCTGGACCGCCGGCGCTCGTAGGTGAGGTGCGGACCGTGCCGTGCCTCGACCGCCGCTCCCCCGGGTATGGCTCTGAGCCATGCCCCGCACCGGCGGGAGCCTCTCCTGCCCGCGGCCGACGCACGGAGCTTTCCCGGGAGACACCGGGCAGCGGAGTGCGGCTGCGGTGCCACCCCGTGTCCCCTCCCGCGGGACACAACCCGCTGCCCGGTTCCCTCGGCCTCACCCAGCGCCTTGAGCAGCTCGTCGAAATTCTCGCTGCTCCTCATCTTCCAAGTGCCGGCGAAGTTGGGCATGGTGGGGCGGGCGCTGCGGAGGGCGGCGGGGACGCGGCGCTGCTGCTCGCTCTCCGGCTCAGGCACCTTGTGAGTGGGGCGGACCTCGGCTGCAGCGGC